>CM032230.1:128447500-128567500 GCA_019009955.1 Riptortus pedestris | reverse complement strand
TACAATATCATTACAAATTTTTATTATAATGCCATTTAAAATGTTTATATAGAAGAATGTTTTTGATTTACAGTATCATAGGTCACTCGTGTTAAAGGTACTTATATACGAAGCACTTTGAAAATCATTTTGCATTTCTGAAATAATTGTTGTCTTCTTTGCTGGAAAATAACTTGCATAAAATTTATTACGTCTTATAAATATAACTGGGCTTATAAGGGGCGATAATGGGAAATCCTTCTGTAAAAGCTTAATTATCTTCTAAACAGTTTGTTTGAAATGCCATATTGCCAGATGAATATGACCAAATTCTTTATTTCCGGTTTTTTTTTTTGTAAGTTGGAAAAACAGAATTTAAGATGGAAGATGGTATCGTCCGTGAGGCAGAAATGCATTTCGACTTGAACTTACCCTTTGTAAATTTCTGGAGTTTTTGGATGAAAAATGCATCCTACGACGGGACAGATTTTTTGACATGTCATCTATTTTTTTTTTACCGGTTTTTGCTAACTTTGCCGAAGTGTTTTATTATTCCGTTAATATTTGGCCAAGTTTAAGAGAGCTTACCACTTGTTCTACTTTGTATTGTACATGGTGCAGTCCTCTCTGCCTAATCAATATTTAATTGTACCTCGTTAAAACTTTGTTTAAAGTTACGAGAGCCTATAAAATTATAAATGCATTAGAAGGGGGAAGGCCTATGGCTCCGTGAAAACAAAGGGAAATAAGTTCCAGAGATTTATAAAGCTGTTTTCCCGCCTCTCGGCCGGGAAATTTTCCCTTTAACGCCTGTTTTCTTTGTAATAATGATACTGCAATGACGAATTAGGGAGTTTAATTGTACGCGGCCCTCGAAGGGTTAAGGGGATTAGGCTAAACAGAATTCTAAGTTGATACAAATGATTATTTTAGGCTTTCCAATGACAACATTGTTATGCAATGACCGTCATTGTCAGAATCTCTTTCGGCCTTGAGTAAGTAACAAATGGACGACCTTTAGACTAATTTTAAAGGTTTTATTTGAGTTTTACTTAACAAACAAATTGTTAACAAAAATTAACACAGAAGGCCACTTCAAATGGGTCAAGGCACACGCAGGAATTATGGGCAATGAAATAGTCGATACCCACGCCAAAAGTGCCTCTAAAAGTAGTGAAGAGGCAATTGACAATAAAATTACTCCAACTGTGTTAAACTCTTTACTGAGAGAAAGAAGTATTAATTTGTGGCAACAGAGATGAAATCCAACAGATAAAGGATTATATCTAAAATGATATATCCCTATTTTAAAAACCAATATCCCACTATCCCAACATACATTTTATCTCACACAAATACTAACTGGACACGGAAATACAAACTTACTGACTAAAATACTTGTAAATGCGACAGTTACACTGAACAGACATTCACCCACCTGATTTATGAAAGTAGACTGACTCAAGACATACGAAGACAGTTAAAGACTCATATTTCCGTCTATCAGTCCCGATATTTTATTTTCAAAACACATAAATTTATAAAAAAAATAGCCTACAATATCCTTAAGCTGAGAGAGGAAAAGATAATATAAATTAATATTACGTAATTTTTATTGGTTATTTAATTGTATTATTTAATGTTTTTTGTTTATTTAATCAAGAATAATTATTATTATCTTCTTTACACTTTTATATGTATATATAATTATATAAAAAAATTGTTAAAATTTTGTCAAAATGCAAATATAATGCAAATATGCATGAGATATGCAGAAAAATAAAATCCCTCCACATAGGGCTACTATGCAGGGGAAATTAAGATCATTGACACAGATGGCCAATTAATCAATTTTAAGCTGACATTTGTGTGGCAACAATGATAGAATAAGCTGAACTTTATTAAGGTCAACATATGAAAAGTGTGTAGAGAAGTATAAACAATAAAGAAACCCGTCACGCAGGGGCTGTGTAGACGAAGCAAATTTCCCACAAGGGGACTAACAATAGATACCTATATTCTGGTAACACTTATCACCACCATAAATATTAAGTGAATAAATATATATTGTTGCGAAAATTAATAAATAATCCTTCAGAGAAAGAGAGAGAGAGTCGCGTATTTGGGAGGTGCAAAATAGATCAACGAAGCCGACAGAGGGTCAAGCTCCTACTAGACCAGTCTAGTCCAGCGTCGAACGGCCCAGCCAATTTCCCCTTTGATGTATGCCGACGACCTATATAATGAACCGGCCAGCCACGAGCGAGTCAGTTTTCTTCTCAAGTGCTCATATGTGCGTTCGGTGCACAGTGCGACTTAGTGCAGTGCGGTAAATTGTTTTTATAAGAAGAACAGTGTTGTGCAGTGACTGTAAGTAACAGTTTAGCGCCGTGTTCAAGACAGTGCAGTGCCGCGAAGTAAAGGACAGTGCAGTGCCGTCTTTTGGTGTACTTCAGAGACCGTGAGTGAATTATTGGACTGAGTAATCTGAAGAACAGTGGTGATATCAGTGTGTACTGTGAGTAGTAATTAAGAATAATTACCAAGTGTATTGTGCATTGTGAAATAAATTGTGTAGTGATAAAAACTGTGAAACTTGTTAGTATTTAATTTATTATTATTATTAATTAACGTCCACTTTTTGCAACTTAGGCTAATTGGGACGGGTTATCTACAGGATACCACCCTTTTCTAGCCAGGGTGGGATTTTAGGATGCTATTTAATGAATTTCGTCACTAAATAATTTCCTTTGCCCAAGCAAGAATCTAACTCGTCACTCTAGGTTTACCATGTGAGATAAACGCCAACGCTTTAACTCGCATGGCTAACCTGGGCCCCAACTCTGAGTCAATACAATACATTACATTTTAATAAACTCCACAACTGGAAGAGTCTGCATTGTAAGAAAACAAGTCAGCAATCTCTCTGAGCTAAATTGATAGACAGAAATATTTTTCATCGGTAAGAAAAAACAAATACTGAAATATATCTGAAGATAATTTATAAATTTTATTGAAAACTACTTATTATTACAAGTACTGTAATTTATAATGACTGAGAATAATTTCAATATTTTTAATTTTCGAAATTCTATCTCCCCTCCCAATAGTCCGATTTCACCAGTCAACGAACTCGATCTTTAGTTTTACATAAAACGTTAAAAAATGAGTTTGGTAACGATCAAACAAACATTGTGATCGCTAGAGCAGTAATACACAAACACACACACACACACACACACACACACATATACACACACACACACACACACACACACACACACACACATATATATATATATATATATATATATATATAATGTCATGAAAGTTGTCGTCCCTAAACTCAATTTGAGATGACCTTTGAAGTATATAAGTGTCATTATCGAAACTAAGTCAACAAATAAATAACGTAAGTAACAAAGAAATTAAAATATAATAATTATACATATGTAAGTTCAACTGTATGCCAAAGGCCAAGAATATTTGTGTATTTTCATAATGGAATGGGGCGGAAATGGAAAACGACGGGACTATTATTGACAGATAAGATTAAAATATGATTATTCATAATAAGTTTATGTTGAATATAACAAATCAAAAAAATGTATATGATAACATTTATAGGAAATTAATTTTACGATTAGCTTTATTTTTTTTTATTTTGTTCTACAACATGATAAAGGAGATACAATATTTTGAATTTTCAATCTTCCCTCCTCTCTTATTCTCTACCCTTCCGGTAGAATTACAATATAGTCTTTAAATATCGAGTTCGGTAATGAACAAACAAATTGCTACCGTTAGAACGTTAACAGACTATTACGTGCTTATATATATATATATATATATATATAATAAAATAAAATAACATACAACAATAATTATAGTGACACACAGCAATAATAGTTGTAACATAGTAAAATAAGAATAATATAGTTAGAATAGCTTTAATAAAATGTAGCAATGGTTGTGATAACACACAACACTAAATGTTGTAACATAATATATATAACAATAACAGTCGTAACATAATAAAATAACAATAACATAATAGCTTTATACAACATTAAAATAGCTTTAATAAAATATAACAATAATTGTAATAACACATAACAATAGTTCCAGCATAATATAATAGCTAGAATAATAAGTATAATATAGTTCAACAAACAAAAGACAATATACTATAGATATACATAAACATAAGGCTGTGGCCCTGCTCATTTTAAACAGACCGGGAAGGTTATTGTAACCAGTAATCCCAGTGTAATATGTACAATAGTTTTTAAGTATCTTTAGACTTGGTAAGTAAAAATAGCATAAACACCTCCTGTTACACTCTAATTTAACAACAATGTACAATATTATAAAGTAGCACCTGTATTTTTACAGCCCCGAAGAGGTGAAAATAAAATTCTCGAAATATCAGCATAAACTAAGATTTTTTTCACCATTGACCGAACCTCCAAAAAAAACAAGAACACCATATATATTGTTACTTGGCGACTGTGCAAAATCACAGTCGCCAAGTAACAATTAAGGAAAACGGCTGAAAATTAAAAAAATATGAACTTCTTGTTTAATATTAATGATAGAGGCAAAGTGCAATAATCTCGAGCCTATATATATTATTGTGCTAAAACGTAAAATAAAGGAGATATTTTGACTTTTCGAAATTCCATCTTCTAATCCACCCCCCCCTCCTGCCCTTGTACGATTTCAAGAAACGGCCGTTAATGTACTTTATTTTTTATATGAAACGCTTATATACTGAACATTAAACATTATATATATATATATATATATATATATATATATATATATAATAGATATTATAGGACGTCATATCGTAGGTAGGACCGATGTCTGTCGAAGTTTCTGCAATAAACGGTTAAATATCAAGTAAATTATAAGTCAAATGAAAATTGGGGCCCCTAGGCCATGTAATGTCCTGCAACAAATAATATCTCGGATAATATGCAAGTTAAAACTTTGAATGAAACAAGACGGACTACTTCATTAACGAGAAGATACTTATATAATTTTTCAAATTATGTTTTGTAATGAAAGCCAATTTGTAATCGTTATTTTTCACTAATTGAGCTCCCTTAGAAATGATCTGGAGGTTTTATGGCAATATCAAACAGCTTCATAGCAATATTTTTCATAGCTAAAATTATCAAATATTCCATATCATATGTGTTCCGGCTCAATAGAAGCTTGCAGTCTGGTTTGTCAAGATGACTCTGGTAAGAATGGAAACTAATTTGCAAAACAACAGCTGATATTAAAATTGAAAGTAGAATCTCTTCTGACAATCATAACTTCGATAATCTTTAACTTTACGAACTTTAAGCATTTGAAAAGTTGTTTCATATGTAATGAAACGGGTAAAACAAAACTAAACAAACTTCACCATTGAAAACGCTATATTATTTAATGCCCTTCAACTCTTAATTGTATAAACTCAACGTTCATTAACATTCTAAGGCAATTAAAACTTGACACAATATGTCATGTGAATTCCGTCCTCATTAAGAATTTAAAACCTTTTTTTCTCTCTTATTTTGATCTACTCCAGACTCATAATTACCTTCTGTAACTTAAAACAAACAGGAATTTAAATACGTTCAGGAAGGGAAAAAACAGGTCGAATACGGATTTAGAAATTCAACTCTCTATTGTCTGAAATATCCTCTTGTGCGAAACAGTAATTGAAATTTAATACAAAAGACCTTAAATCCAAAGTGATAAAAATTGTGTTATTAGGGGTAGCATAACAAATTAAAATTAACATTTTTTTTTCGCTTAGGTATATGATTTTACACATTAGCATATATTTCAACTATACATATATATACTTAAAATACAGGAAATAAATTTTAATGAAAAGTTCAAGCTGTCATATACATTACCAAAAAATAAATAATTTAAATTGCCTCCTTCAAGTGAGTTGATAAGTACGAAAAAGTGTTAACAGGAAGCTGATATTAAAAAATTAAAAAAAATAACTTGGTTGACAACTCAGGTTTAGGTAACAGTACTTTAATAATTATTTCGCTAATATAAATTTTTTTCATCCATCAAGTAGTAAGATGTACATCGTTTTGGATTTTACTTAACACTCCATTTTTTTTTAATTATCAGGATTAGATTACATGTTTAATTTGGGCAGACAACGGGAAAATACAAATGGCTCATAAATAACAGACATATATCGAATTTTTCTACTTTTAAACCCATATTCATTTCTAAACAGTTTTCAGTCGTTAACAGACTTGATCATTACTTTTACTTGAAACATTTACATATCGAGTTTCATTACTTAAAACGAAATGACCATATCGACTCCTAATTTTTTGATCAAGGACATTAGAAGATATATTTATAAAATGGCGCGGCGAGTACTAAAATTATTTGGCAACGCACCGCAGCATAAACTTAACCAATTTGAGAATAGCACGTTCCATCTAAGTAAATAATATATATTTTTAAATGTATTTTTTAACGCCCACTTTCTGCTACAATGGCTAATTGGGTCAGGATATCTACAAATCACCACTCTTCTAGCAGATTTCCCTTAAGGGAAATCAGCTATTGAGGTCGTACTCATGACGCGATTTTCGAAAAAATTCTTCAAATGTCCATCGATCCTACCCAGGTGATGACGAAAATGAGTTACGTTCAAAATTATATATATATATATATATATATATATATATATATATATATATATATATATATATATATATATTTGTCAACGGTCTAGCGGTCGCAATTTTTGTTTGATATTTACGAAACTACTTTATGTAAAAAGACAGATGAAGTTCGTTAATGGCTGAAATCGGACTAGAAGGAGGGGGGGGATTTTCGAAAATTCAAAATATCTCCGTTATTACATATTGTTACATTGCGTACCCATATCGAGGAGTGGCTACAATGTAGAAGGCACCTAGCCGCGAGGCCTTAATCCTTCTACACCAATCCAACAACCTCATGGTGACTGAGGATTCGCTACGATGGTCAGAAGCGAATCCTATGGAAGGGACAGTCTCCTACTACCCAGCTCCCACACGAGAGAAGAGCTCCCACACATGTACCAGTTTACCTGGCCTGTATGTCCTCGTGCTTTGAACACACGACCACTACGTCTATGACCGGCAGTGAAGGCAAGCCTCCACTCCGGACACCACCCAGCCCGTAGTTCACATTGAGTAAGCCGCTAGAACTTACCCCATTAAGGCAGGAGTGATCCCCTGCCCGGAACAGCAAAGCCGACTAAGGACCTACTGTTCCCCTACCCAGCAGCTACACAGCGGGGACTTACTGCTGCCACTGGGAAGAGCCGGCCCCGTGCCGGAATACATATTGTTACAGACATTTATTCTCTATCTTGAATATTAACCGAGATATTTGAATTTTTATGAAGTCTGTGGTTGGGTACAGTTCGGATTATGTCGGCCGTTTCCGTAACTGATCGGCTAAGGTGGAAGCTTCTTCTAACCTTACCTGTCGTTTCTAACCTTACCTTACCTTCGTTACTTTGTGAGATTTATGCAAATACGTTCTGTTCATCCGCCCCGCCCATTCTTTAGTTCTTGGACTACTAAAATTTGAGTTATTAAAATATAAATTATTCTTACAATTCAGAAGCCGTTTCAGTTGAGAATTTATTTTAATTAACTGAAAGATTTCTCATTACCGTTTGTATTTAATCACGGTGGTGTTGTGTTACCAGTAGGCAGATTTCTCTATTGTAAAACTTCACATGGGAAATCTGCTTAGTTTAAGCAGCCCCTGTGTGACGGACTTTTCTCGCCACGGTGGGACTACGGATTTTATTTGTTCACTTCTTCACCGAATAAATTTCTGTTTGCCCAGACGGGATTCAAACTCGCCGCTTTAGGTCAAATATTCAATACAAAAAAATAATAAATAACTACTATTATATACCAATGTGACAGTTTTCCTTTCATCATCCGGCAACAAGTGGTAAATCCTAAGGTATGTATTAATTGGATAATAATGGTTCGTGTTTGAGTTATAATGAAAAAAAGAATTTCATTCGAATTATTGTTTCTCACAAAAACCAACTTACGGTGGATCAAGTGTCCGGGGTTTCCTTGGATCTTCAATAAGTTGACAACTGAAAAGGTAGGTTTTTGTTTAATTTTTATTTGTTATCTAGTGAGAGTTGGATTAATAAAATATATTCAGCAAATAGGGAGGTTTCATTAATGTTTATTTAATAAGCAATATGCATACTTTCCTCGCGAAAATGTGGAATGGAAACACTTTCTAATGGTTTCAGAATATTTGTCGCAATTTAAAATATTCAACATGTCGAAGTGATGTGAAAATTCTGGCCCTTTCTCCTCCATAATTTATATGTATCATTAAATGTGGATCATTAATTTATGTAAATATAATTTTCTGACTTATCATTGTCGCCATTTTATTTATATGCTCATGCACCTGAGTAATTGCATAGTCATAATTAACTCAACAATGATATACTTCTTCAGACTTTTAGCGTATTTCCCATTAGGGACATAGTTTTTGAGGTCGTACTCAGGGAGTGATTTCGAAAAATTCCCTCAAATATCCGTCTATCCTACATAGCAGCTGACGAAAAAGTGGTCCGTTCAAAATTATATATTCTACACTTAAAATACATTTGAGTTACGTTAGCGGGCGCGCTGCGGTGTTTGGACCGCATTTTGTTTTTTCTATTCTTTATTAGAAAATAAGAAATTACTTACTTATTTATGTTGTTTATTCATTTTTGCTTTGGGTTTACAGTAATTCTAATGCATGAAAATTATACGTCATTATATTGCTAAATAAAGGATGGATATTTTTTTTTTTTATAAATAGCTTTGGAATATAAAAAACAACCTTGCAATAGGTAGAATAATGATTGAGAAATTTTAATATTAAATTGTTTATTATAAATAACCACCAACATAAGATATTTAAAAAAGTAGGAATAGTGGTATAGTAACAATAACTTTATGTTACAATATTATTTTACAGACTAAAAATAGAGTAAAATTATTAATTATTTTCATAAAGTTTGAACAAACATTTTGTAATATAAATATAGAGTAATAGTATATTAGTAATATAATAAAAAAAAATACACTTACAGAACCAAAATCATACTTCTTCCTCGTATAAAGAATTTCCCTGACAATTATTGGACGATACTTGATGGATACTGTGATTTCGGTAAAAGTTCCTTTAGCACATATTGCATACAACGCTTGTTCTATTATTTCGATGTGTCCCACAAAGGTAGCAATTTTTTTTTGCATTCAGAAACCCTGACTCAACATGTCAGAACATGTTGATACCTGGAACCTCCAGCCCGCTGAAGTCATTTCTATTCCTAGTATTTTGACAGATGTTCAGATTGCGGTCCAAATACCGCAGTGCGCCCGCCGGAGGGTTAAGGTCTGAAATCGGACCAGTGGGAGATGAGTATAGAGGGAAGAATTCCGAAAATACAATATATCTCATTTTTACTAGTCGAATTAAAAACGTATTAAAAGCAATCTTTTGCAAATTTAATTTCTATAATTATCGTTCTTTACATTTATTGTGTACCATGAATATTAACCAAGATATTTGCATTTATTAGTGTTCTTCCTTCAGTTAGCATCCACTCCTACCCATGCAAGTAAAGCAATACGCTGTCCCGTGCACCACTTTGTTCCAACGTTTTCTACCAAATATTGTTTACAAGAGACATTTATTATGCGAGATACATGTAAAGTCGTAACGTGATAACGACGAAAATCAACATTTGACGTTCTTGTTTCTAAAATGTTTATTTGATCTATATCATTCTCGACATATAACCGTTTCAGTCAACACTATAGACAATTCTTATAGACTTGGATGATCTATATATTAGCAGATTTTAAGGGAAATCAGCTATTGAGGTCGTACTCATGACGCGATTTTCGAAAAATTTCTTCAAATGTCCATCGATCCTACCCAAGAGATGACAAAAATGAGGTCCGTTCAAAATATATATAGATATATATATATATATATATATATATATATATATATATATATATATATGTGTATGTATATGTATGTCTGCTAACGCTCTAGCGGTCGAAATTTTTGTTTGATCGTTACAAAACTCGAAATTTAATCGTTTAATGTAAAAAGACAGATCAAGTTCGTTAATGGCTGAAATCGGACTAGTGGGAGGGAAGTTTAGAGGGGGGATTTTTGAATATTCAAAATATCTCCGTTATTATGCGTCGGAATGAATAATTGTATTAAATCAATCTTATTGGAAATTAAATTTACTATAAATATTGTTCTATACATTTTTTCTTTATCTTGAATATTAACGGAGATATTTGCATTTGTATTCTGTGTGTCATCGGCAGGAGTCGGCTATGTTCGGGAATTTCCGCCGAGACCTCTGGCGGCCGTTTCCATAACTAATCATCCCTCTTGAATAGGTTTAGAGATACCTTACTACTACAGGTGTTATTGGGCAGATTTATCTACTGGAAAACGTCACGTGGGAAATCTGCTTAGTTTACGCAGCCCCTGCGCGACGGACTTTTAGTACTTATTATTTGGTTATTGTTATTATACGTAGTTTTCAAAAATACTAACTAATGCGACCTTGAAAAAATCCAATGTATTGATTAAATTTTTCATACACTGGTTTCTCATTTAATGAGAAATGGATAGTAGGTGGTGACGAGTGAAATCTTGGGAAATCTGCTTAGTTTACGCAGCCTTTGCGTGTCATACTTTCCTTATTTGATATGATACACTCCCTTCTCCTGAGAAATTTGGTATTTACAAAGACGAGTACGATTTATTTCCGAACTATTCATCTGCTTTGTGAGCCTTAGCGATTCATGTCAAGCATCTTCGAGTTGACAAGGCTGAGTGTGTGTATCCTTGTTGTACGTGGGTGTTTTCGTATGTGGGGTGGTTTAATTTCCAGGTGGAGCTATTGGGGGTGCGGGTACAGCAATAGTTAAGTTTATAAAGGGGGCTTGAATCTCGAGTGGAGATCAAACAGGGAGCAGCTGATTACAGAACTTTGTTGACTTAAAGCAGCTTTCAGACACTTTCCTCTAAAGACTTGTCTAAGTCTCGCTTTTAGATTGAACTAGTTCAGTGAGGACGCTCAGTCGATAAACAGTACAACTTTTATTTGTATTAGCTTCTGAAATAGTTCAACTTTTATTGTAATATCTCTAGCAATATAGTGGAAAATTCAGTGTAATAATTTAGTTATTTTTTTTTTCTCCCTTCTTCTTTAATTTAACTCCGACTTAGTTAATACAGCTTTCGGAAGGTTAACAGCATGTAGGTTGGGTTATCTAAATCGTTGCGAAAACTGCGTACATGTTAAATTAAACAGAGTTAATCACATATTTAAGAAATACGAAGAAGATTAAAGGAGCCGACCGATGGAAGGACTATTGGCGTCGGAATTGTCTAGAGTAAGCGTCTAGCCCATTCTCGGCCTTCCTTTTGAAGTTATAAGCTCGGCTATAAAAGCGGTCCAGCTCGTCCCGAGAGTTTAGTATTGTAGCGAAAAATAAATACATGAAAAATTAAACAGAAATAGCCGCATATTTGGAAGGTACGAAGGAGACGAAAGGAGCCGACCGACGAGGGACTTTTGACACCAGTGGTGTCTGGATTTTTCCAGACTAAAGAGTCCAGTACCTTTGATGTTGCCGCTCCTCTATATAAGCATGTGCAACTCGCCCGACAGTTTAGTTTGTTCTCAGCTGTCTTCAAGTGATCATCAGTGCGTTCAGTGCTACAGTGCGACTTAGTTGCAGTGCGGTAAAGTGTTTTTGTCTGAAGAACAGTGTTTTTCCATGGCTCCGCAAGTAGCAGTACAGTGCCGTGTTTAAGACAGTGCAGTGCGGTTAACTTCGAGATGTGAAGGACAGTGCAGTGCTGTGTTTTTGTGAACATCAGTGATCGTGAGTAATTGGACTGGGCAATCAGAAGAACGGTAACGTTATCAGTGTATACTGTGAGTAGTAGTTAAGAATAATTAACCAAGTGGGTAGTGCATTGTTAAATAAATTGTGCAGTGATAAAAGCTGATAAAGCTTGTGTGTGTTTAATTTTGCAATCCAAAAGAATTCTAATAAGCAACGTTTATTATTTTTTGTAATAAACGTAACCATACTTCTCTAGCCACAATGGGAGAAGCAATTTTTCTAGGTGTCTCCCCAAAATGTTACGATTTGGCACAAATCATTATTTTATTTATTTATTTTTTTCTCCTCATAGTAACTCTATGAGGAGTTATTAATTTGAATCCATGCTCCATGGCCAAATACCATATTACCATGTATGATTAAGTTTAAATACATTTTTACAATATGTACACGTTAATCAACCATATAATAAAATAATAATAATAAAAATAGACAAATATAGATTATGCAACAAATTGTATGAGTTCATTCGACATATGACGGCTGGATGTGAAGTACTTGTTGGGCCGAATACTTACAAAGGTACAACGACTTGACAAGAGTGTACCATGAAGCTCTAGCAAAGAAATTCGCAACAGTAGACAGAAAGGTTGCTTATTATCACTATAATCCTCAAAAATTATTGGAAAAAAATAATGTAAAGATGTATTGGAATGAAGCGATGATAACTGGCCATACTGTGCATTATAATAAACCGAATATTCTCATTATTGACGAGATCAGTAACAATGCTGATATTATTGTTGTTGTTGTTTTATAGGGTTTAAGGGCGAAAAACTACCAGGTTATCATCGCCCTGTAATATTTATAATTCACATTTTGGTATCCTCATCCATATCGCCATTTTAACAATATAAACGAGGATACAAACAATTGCACTTTAAATTTCATGTATAAACTCGTGTTTTTTACAGAATTAAACAAGTTATGGAGTTATTTCGGGTCATCTCCAAGGGCCACTTCTATACTATGGGAAATATTGTATTTGTTTCTAATATCTGTATACTTATGACATTCCATGAATATGTGATATATAGTCAGTTCTGTGTTACACTTCTCACAATTTGGGGGTTGATCTTTTGTCATAAGATAGCCATGCGTAAGTCATGTGTGCAAAATTCGGAGTCTTCCTAATACAAGTTCATCTCTTCTGTTGTCTCTTGTCAAATATTTCCATGGACGGATGGTGTTTTTAATAGTTTTTAGTTTATTGTTCTGGGTTTCATTCCACATGTGTTGCCAGTTTTTATTAATTTCTTCTTTGAGTGGTTGGTAGAGTTCTGCAGATGTAATTGTTGTTGGGGTGATGGAGTCGAATTGATGGGCTTCTCTGATATTATTGACATTGCAGAACCCAATGATGAGAATATTCTAAAATCCTATGCCGAAACATTAAGAAAATATCAAGAATTGGCTATTGAGCTCAAAGAAGTATACAAACTGAAATCTGCCATTGTTACGGCTATTATAGTAAGTTCAAATGGACTCGTGCCAAAGACAACAATAACAAGCCCCAAGAATTTAAATCTGCCAACAGAAATTATCAAAGAAGCACAGCAAGGGGTACTTCTTGATGCTGCAAGAATTGTGCGAACATTATTAAATTCCCCATTAATAAATGTCACAAACTCCACATGGGTTGGATTTCCCCCCAATTTTATTCCAGTTTTACTGAGTATAAAACCTCCACTAAAAATAAAATATTTAAATAAGTAAGATAATTAAAAATAAAATTAATAAAGCAAATGAAAGAAAAATAAACCAAACAAATTAAATAAAGTTACACTCAACTGGTAAATTCATTGAGTTATAATTCTCTTCCCTCACAATCAACTCTATATTCTAATGTATTTTTGCTAAATCTATGTCTATACTTTTGATAAACTTTAAGAGATCTTTATTACATTTTTTAAATAATATATGATGTGGTTCTAGCCAATTACCTCCTTTTAAAATTATGTTCATTATGAAACTTGATATATTTTGATTAAATGTAAAACAATCATTAAGTGTATGTAAAAATGTTTGTGTTGTTTGTGTGTCGCAAGTACATTCGTCATTGTCTTGACTTGTTCTTAGTTGTTAAATAATGTCCCGTCTGTTCAAGTTCCGTTAGAAATTGTGGCCATTTGTGATGGGTGTCTCTTAATTGTGTAGTGGTTGTTGTGAATTATGTTTCGTATGTATTGATGATAGCTGTAAGATTTGTTAAATATCGTCCACTCTATGTTCCATTTATGCAGTGTGTCGGTACATCAGTATTTTAAAATGCATGAGAGTGGTACGAGAGAGAATTCTGGGCACAAATAATTAGTTGCAGTAAAAATAAAAATCCGTTACGAAGGCGCTGTATAAAATAATAAAATTTCTCATGGTTTGGTATGACATATTACGAAGATATTTTGAATTACAGAATCCCCCCCCTCACTTAACCCCCTTCCTTATTCCTGAGCAGATTTTAGCCAGCGGATATGAATACTAATGCCTAATTGAACTCTTAAATAACAAGTATCGAATAAATGAGATTAAAATTTTCCAGACAAGACGCCAAAATCTTGACCGATATCTCACACAGTAAACTTTCAGCGGGAATAATATGTGATATTCAGGATTCGAATTAAGTGGTTCATGATATAACTGCTGAGTAGGAGTTTACTGAAAGCTGAAAACTAAAATTTCCAAAAATCTCGGTTAATATCCAAGTTAGAGAAAAATATTTATAACAACTGTGGTGTAGTGATTTGTGTTTTAGATATAGAACAGTGAGCCGTAATGAGAGCGACCGAGTGGGGGAAAACGCAAGTATAATTGTTATATTTCGTTTCCTATTATTTTTTTTTTGCGAACATGCACATGACAAAAATTGTTAAATTTGATATTTAGAGTAACTTGTATTATACATCTTTATCATAATTTGGTATTTTAGTTGTTGGCGTAACAACGATCACAGGGTAGAGCTAGTGTAATTATAAACTTGTGAGGTGAGTTTAATACAGTTTTCAAAACTTCTTCAATAGCTTTTAATCGTCGAATAAATCCGTGACCCCAATGCAAATGTGATAAAGGGGGGGGGAATCGTTTGTAAAAAAAAAAAAACAGTTTTTCAAATAACAAACGGCCCTTTGAAATCCAATTAGAATTTTTGGGTCAATGGGGTGCGGCAAATTGATGTGCTCGTCTGAATATGTTTGAAAACCCCTGAATAAGTTAATGCCGGCGTATTGAGCCTTGGGGTGGAAGGGGGTGAGTTTACAGACTCTGAGGGCACTAATCAGTGAGGGGCTAGAGACCTGAGCATCGTGCCCATGAATAAATTAATAAGTCTAATGGTTGAGCCGTCAGGCTGTGATTCGCTCTGTCAACAACCCTCCGCCATATTTACCGATATAGCTCTCCATGTGGGCTTAGGGGAGGTTATAGCCTGCTTCCCTTTATCAACCAGGCTTATCACTACTCTCTCTCTCTAGCGGTTTGTCACTCACTTCATATGATGAGGTCATACTGTAAAATACGTCATATCAAAAGGCCTAGAAAATGTATTCAGTGTATTGTTGATAAATTCCAATGACCACGAATAAATCTAGCCTTAAGTCACAAAAATCTGTCACACAGGGGCTGCGTAAACTAAGCAGATTTCCCACGCGAAGGTTTACAATAGATAAATATACATACAGGTAAAACTACCGTGAATGCTCAGTAAATGTACAATACAAGTTAATGATCCCTACAAAGGAAAGCGGCTAAATTGTAAACAAACAGGCAACAGAGATAATTTTATCGAAAACTATTTACTAAAGCTGTTGCTGTAATTTGTAATGAATCAGAATCAGTTTTATCTCAATCACTCAAATTTTAGTAATCCAAAAACAAAAAAAGGGGGCGGGGCAACAGAACGTATTTGAATATATCTCACAAAGGAAAAGTCCAATGATAACAATATTTGGCATTAAGGCTTCAATTAATATGTTTTATTATATAACAGAGCATTGTTTATGTAACACTAGTAAAAGTGGTGGTTCACTGAAGGCTGAAAACTGAAAAATTCAAATATCTCGGTTAATTTTCACGATAGAGAATAAATGTACAACAGCATTTATAGTACATTTAATGTGCAATAAGATTGGTTCTTACATGTTTTCGATCCGACTTATAGTAACGGAGATATTTCGAATTTTCAAAATCCTACCCAGAAGATGACGAAAAAGAGGTTCGTTCAAAATTTATTTATATATATATATATATATATATATATATATATATATATATATATATAAATTTCTCTCGAACCTCTTCTATATATATATATATATATATATATATATATATATATAATCAGTTAACGCTCTAGTGGTCGCAATTTTTGTTTGATCGTTACAAAACTCGTTAAAAAACGTTTTATGCAAAATTCGTAATATCGCCGTTACCATACGTCGGATGAAATAATTGTACAATGTTATTGCAAATTAAATTTACTATAAATATTGTTCTATACATTTATTCTCTATCTTGAATAATAACCGAGATATTTGCATTTTTATTAATTGTACCGGACGAAATGAGGTCTGCTAACTTCGGGTCTAGTCTTAAGTTTCCGCCAAAAGCTAGTTCGGCTGTTTCCGTAACTTTTCGACTCTCGTGAAATTTCTCTATTGTAATACTTCACGTGGGAAATCTGTTTAGTTTACGCAGCCCCTGCGTGACGGACATTTCTATAAATGGATAAACTACCTACAGATAAGCCGTTCATATTAACCTAAGTCGCTCAAAGTAAAAGTTAGTCAATAGCAACAACTTATTTGTTTACCTAGTGTAATTCCAGAGTGGGATATCGACACATCTATTGAAACAGTTGCACTGATTGAAGGTTTCACAACACGGAGCCAGTCATCCGTTGCATAGAGATATGAGTTCTTGAGGTAGGTTACATCTTGCAACTCGAAATAGGTTAGATGAAGCGTGGATCATCCAGAGATATTGCAGGGATTAGCGGCTTCCTGTAATCGTTGCGCGATCATTGGAATCCCAGTTGCGGTTTAATTATTTCTCACTCTCCAAACCATTCCCTGTCCTTCAAGATGAGAGGGCTAGGGTCTAAGACTCCTTAAACAACAAAGAGAGCGTTCGAGGCTCAAAACCATAATACAAAGCCCTTCACGCAGGGGCTGCGTAAACTAAACAGATTTCCCACGTGAAGTTTTACAATAGAAGAATCTGCCTGCTAATAACAGTAGTAGGAACAAGTCACTAAAGCAATTCATGAGAGACGAACGGTTACGGAACGACCGAACAAGCTTTCGGCGGAATGTCCCGAACTTAGCCGACTTTCGCCGACCAAATACAGAATACAAATGCAAATATCTCGGTCAATATTCTAGATAGAGAATAAATGTATAAAACAATATTTATAGTAAATTTAATTTGTAATAAGATTAATTCTATACAAATTTTCTATCCGACGCATAATAATAATAAAATTATATATATATATATATATATATATATATATCCTAATTTTCGTCATCTACTGGGTAGGACCGATGGACATTTGAGGAAATTTTTCAAAACTCGCGTCATGAGTACGATAGCTCAATAGCTGATTTCCCTTGAGGGGCAGTTTAAACTAACCAATCATCTCACCGGAAACAATAATGATAGCTCAGCTTACATTATATATTTGCAGATTTTCCTTAAGGGAAATCAGCTATTGAGTTCGAACTTAGAACGTGATTTTCAAAACATTTTCTCAAACGTCCATCGATCCTACCCAGGAGATGACGAAAATGAGGTCCGTTCAAAATTATATATTTGTCTGTTAACGCTCTAGCGGTCACATTTTTCGTTTGATCGTTACCAAACTCGATATTTAAACGTTTTATGCCAAAAGACAGATCAAGTTGGTTAACGGCTGAAATCGGACCAGTGGGAGGGGGGACTTTCGAAAATTAGAAATATTTCCGTTACCATTTGTCGGATCAAAAAATTGTATAGAACCAATCTTATTGAAATTTAAATTTACTATAAATATTATTCTATGCACTTATTCTCTATCTTGAATATTAACCATTTGCATTTGTATTGTGTGCGGGGTCGGCAAGAGTCGGCTATGTTCGAGAGCAAGTGCGGCCATTACCGTAACTGTTCGTCACTCGTGAATATATTTAGAGATTCCTTACTACTACTGTTATTATTAGGCAGATTTCTCTATTGTAAAACTTCAAGTGGGAAAGCTGCTTAGTTTACGCCGCCCCTGCGTGACGGACTTTTTTGTTTGGTCGTTACCAAAACCGTATTTAATTTCTTTATGTAAAAATAATGATCAAGTTCGTTAATGGATGAAAATGAATCTGTGGCAGAGGGGTTTAGCCCTATTTTCTATATCTATGTCCACTTGGATTTTCGAAAATTCAATATATCTCAGTTACTATACGTCGGATATAAAAATTGTATAGGACAAATCTTATTGCAAATTAAATTTTCTATAAACATTGTTCTTACATTTATTTTCTATCTTGAATATTAACCGAGATATTTGCAAAGATCAGTTTTCAGCCTTGTGCAAACCCCCACTTCTACAAATGTTACAAAAAAATACTCTGTTATAAAATAAACCACATTATTCAAAGCTTAAATACCAAATATGGTTTTCAAGAGACGCCTTTATTATACAAGATAAATGCAAATATGTTCTGGTTACCACCCCTCCCCCCGTCTTAAATTCTTGGACTACTAAAATTTGAATGATTGAAATAAAAATTATTCTGTTTTTTTTTTTTTATAAATTACAGTACTATATATAGTAAATAGTTCGCAATAAAATTAATATGTTATATTCTGATATATTCTAATAATTATTTTTCTTTCCGGTGAGAGGTTGGCAGACATGTATGTTTAAATTTCAGACGCTGAATGGAGATTTAAAATTGACTGAAAGATTTCTTATTACCGATTGTATTTATTCACTTAATAATCACTGTGGTGTTGTGTTACTAGTATGTACATTTATCTACTGTTAAACTTCACAAGGGAAATTTGCTTAGTTTACGCACCCCCTGCGGGACGGACTTTTTTCCATCTTCTACTAGGAAGGACCGTGGGACATTTGAGGACTTTTATTAAATCGCTTCATGAGTACAACCTCGACAGCTGATTTCCTTTTGTGGAAATCTACTAATAACTCAGCTAAAGGGGTGAATTATGTTCTTATATGATTGGTTAATATACCATTAGGTACTTTTGTCCTTTTTTTTTTCTACCCTCATAATAATGGGGAATAGTAGGGGAGCCTCCTCTAAAAATATAATAAATCATAAGTGATTACTTTTGACAGGAATAAAATATTATCTGATGACAATCTGATAACAATTATCACTATCTGTGGGTAGTATCATATTGCATCTCTTTGGATTTAGATAAGAGAGGCAGTAAGAACAGCTGGCAGACGGTACACAGCACACTATGAGTGTATAGCCATTATAGACACGACCCTCTTCCAACTGGGGCCTTGACTTCTCACACTAGCACCCTCTAAGTCCAGTCACGCAGGTGCTGTCTAAACTAAGCAGATTTCCCACGCGCCGTCCTTGATACATTTCCAAAGGCCGAGCGCAATTCGAAGTTCTGTCCAGAAAGACCCAGAGATAAAATTGTATACCTTTCACATAGTTGGGCAAAATTGTAATTACAAGTTACAAGTTATAACTACATTAGTCGAAATATAGTTACAACTACAACTACTTTTGTAATTAGTAATTGGTAATGGGCAACTACATTTTTCAACTAAAGTAATTGTAATTGAAATTTCACAACTTCAGTTTGTACTTGAGAAAATCAGTAGTTCCAACAACCATTACAGTAAGTAATTGTAACTGTAGTTGTAATTACAACTACAGGTAGTTGGGTAGTTACTCTAAAGAACTGTGTGAAACACTGACTGAAGTAGTTGAGGCGCTTAAGAAATAACTACATCCAATCTTTATACTCAAAATTTTATTATATTACATATACTACGATATTATAATAACTGAAAATAATTTTAATGCAAATACATGAATATTTAAATTCCTTTTTATGTTTTCCCAAGTAGAACGAAATTAAATAATACTTTAAAATTTAAACAAATTAGCTATTAAAATTACTCTTAACTCAAAATTTTTGATAGACAGGCTATTTTATTTTGGGGTGTTTGCCTTCGAAGCAAAAGAAAATAATCGCATTATTGCTCTGCTCCAAAAAATAAGGAGTTCTCGACCTCATTATCACTATCACTGCCACTCATTCTAATTGTTTCAAAAATCTTTTCGTCGCCCAAAACTGGTTACGGATAACAGACTGGTCAAGAGCCGACCGCTGGAACAAGAGAGTGTGCTGATAGGAGCGTGCACCTTGAGTTCTTCTCACATATTCTGAGCACCAATTGAACTCGGCTCGTCTCAGACGATCCATTCATCACCAACACGAGTGTAAATATTTATATAGAGGCGATCAAAATATGATCGCTCTTTGGAACGTAAAATACAGCTAGTTGTCTGTACATAGTTGTAGTTATTACTCAATGACTACAGTTACAATTACAACTAGTAATTGTAATTATTTGTAATTATAACTACTTTTTATTTTAACTAGTAGTTGGATTTATGAATACCAACTACAATTACTGTAATTGCGAAACCAAGAAAATGCAACTACAGTTACCAACTACATTTTTGTAACTGTAGTTGCAATTACATAACTAGTATTTATTAGTTGAAAAAGTAGTTAATTACAAAAGTTCAATTACTGCCGAACTCTGAACCTTCACAACATACTTCAAGTTGTGTGATTCCATTGAGAAAGACCAAATTTTAACAATTCGTTGTATTAAAGCTGAGCATAACTCATTTCGTGATGTATATACTAGAGTATTTTAAACATCCGTCACGCAGGGGCTGCGCAAACAAAGCGGATTTCCCACTTGCTGGTATAGCACACTTTTGACCCCATCTCACCACATATTTTCTATTTCTATGGAAGAAAAAAAAAACTGTTCATAAGAATAATCGGTGCAAGGGGAGGGGGAATGGTATTTGGGTCAGGAAAAATGCATAGAATAACAATTGTAGAGCATCAATAGTTTAACTAGACTAGATCTATAACAGTCAGCGAACCAACACACAATAACGGGTATATATTTAATTTTGTAAGCTCCCCTCTTCTAATCACCAATATGTCTATAATGTCTAAAATATAATTTCCATAACAAAAAAAGTCCGTCACGCAGGGGCTGCGTAAACTAAGCAGATTTCCCTCGTGAATTTATATAATAAAGAAACCTCCATACCAGAGCCGATCAGTTACACAAACAGCTAAACTAGCTTTTGGCGGGAAACTCACTCGTGCGTTATCCGCCCACATGTAATAAAAATGCTAATATCCCGGTTAATATTCAATGTAGAGAATAAATGTATAGAACAATATTTAAAGTAAATTTAATTTGAAATAATTGAGATTGGTTCTATACAATATTTAGATCCGACGTATGGTAACGGAGATATTTTGAGTTTTCGAAAATCTCGCCTCTGAACCCCCCCTCCCACTGGTCCGAGTTCAGACATTAACGAACTAGATCTGTCTTTTTGCATATAACGTTTAAATAACTAGTTTCGTAACGATCAAGAAAAATTGCGACCGCTAGAGCGTTAACAGACAAAGATATATATATATATATATATATATATATATATATATATATATATAATTTTGAACGGACCTCATTTTCGTCATCTCCTTGGTCGGATCGATGGACATTTGAAGAAATTTTTCGAAAATCGCGTCATGAGTACGACCTCAATAGCTGATTTCCCGTATGGGAAATCTGCTAAAACAAAGAATAGTATAAAATAACAAAATTCTTTCTTTAAGACTATTAATTTTCCCAAACTTTTGACAATATACATAAAACATCATTAACTTTATTTCCACTGTTGTAATCCAAAATGTTCACCAATGGTAGGTTTATATTTATCAAGGAATTTTGTCCTGTGTGATGTAAAAGCTGATCAATGATATATGATTCAAATGTAGATACAAATATTTTTGAGACCATTGCCATGCTTCTCCAGTTTTACCGGAATTCCCGGTCCCGATCAGTTATTGCGCCAGTAATCATGACTGGAATTTCAAAATTTTTTTTCAAGTGTCCATCTATCCTGACTAGGACATGACGAAAATGAGGTGCGTCCAAAATTATATATATATATATATATATATATATATATATATATATAAATATATATATATGCATGTTGCTACTTTAGCCGACGCAATTATTGTTTGATCGTTAATGTAAAAAGAAAGATCAAGTTTGATAATGGCTGAAATCGGACTAGTGGGAGGGGGGGTTTAGAGGGGAGAATTTTCGGCAATTCGAAATATCTCCGTTACTACACGTCGGATCAAAACATTGTATAGAACCAATCTTATTGCAAATTAAATGTATTATAAATATTGGCATATACATTTTTTCTCTATCTTGAATATTAACCAAGGCATTTTTATTAAGTGTATTGTTCGTGAGATTCCGCATAAAATTAGTTTGGCTATTTTCATAACCGAGAGCTGTACATCTCGTGAAATTCGATTAGAGACTCTTATAAGCTCTTACATTGTGAGATAAATGCAAATACGTTCTGTACATCCCCCCTCTTTAGTTATTGGACTACAAAAACTTGAGTTATTAATACATAAATTATTCTTCACATGGTAAGCCTTGATTGGCGAGTTCGATTCTCGCCTGGGCAAAGGAAATTATTTAGTGACGAAATTCTTTAAATAACATCCTAAAATCCTACCCTGGCTAGAAAAGGGCGATAACCTGTAGTTAACCCGTCTCAATTAGCCTAAGTTGCAAATAATAATAATAAATTATTCTGATTCATTATAAATTGCAGTACTAGATATAGTAAATAGTTTGCAATAAAGTTAATATGTTATATTAAGATATATATCAGTAATTGTTTTCCTTCCCGGTGAAGAATATGGCTATCAATCAGGCAGACCTATTTATTTACAATTCAGAAGGCGTTTCCGTTGGGAGCTTATTAAAATTAACAGAAAGTTTTATCATTGTCGTTTGTATTTACTCACGGTGTTAAGTGTTACAGTATGGAGATTTCTCTATTGTAAAACTTCACGTGGGAAATCTATTTAGTTTACGTTGTCCCTGCGTGACGGACTTTTTCCTTTAATAGGAAGTGAAGGACGTCATTGCTGTGATTCATTGAAATGCATTATTAATACACGAGAAACTTAGGTATAGAGAGAGAGAACACAATTTCCACAAACTACTCGACATGAGGGACATAAGTTGTGGGCTGATAAAATTAATTAAGCCGGGAAATTGGGGGTTTAAGCCCCGGTTTTCCAGCCATTGACGGAACCACTCTGCCCGATGACGAGATGCCAGAGCTAAACGGCCCGAGGAGTGTAGTGCCTCGCGGCCCGTTCTAATTAGCACCCTCTGCCGGATTACTTCTGCGGCTTCCGTCTGACTGCGCTTCAATGCCGTGACTCCAGACCCAGGTGTGTGCCCAACAATGCTAGAGGATTATGGAACAACCCCGGGACAATGTGCTACGGATTTCCCGTAACTAAAGCAGTCCCGACCACTTAACAGGTGGGAGGCAGCATTCACTATTTCACTGTTATTGGTTTACTTAATTAACTGGTTAATAGCACACACACACACTCGTACATACATACACACACACACACACACACATATATATATAAATATATATATATATATATATATATATATATACTAGCTGTACCCTGCGCGCGTAGCTACTCCACCAACTAAAAGACTAAACTATGATAAAGATTTATATAATAAAAGTTACTCTAAATATCAAATTAAACAACGTTTTCCATGTCCACGTTCACCAAAAAAACAATAGGAATCGAAATATGGCAATTTTTCTTTTCATGCCTCCCTAACAACCCCCAATTTGTTCCTAAAAATGTTAATATAGCTTATAGTCAACGGAGTTTCGTTGATTCCGATTTAGTCTTTCGTATCCTCTAACATTGTTGCCACCTTCTATAGTTTCTCGTTTTCGTGTATACCTACTTCGTTATACGGAAAAAGTTCATATATCAAACGTTATTTTAAATAAAAAAATAAACAACTTTGGTTATGAGCATAATTGCCGAAAAACCAATAGGAAAAGAAATATCGATATTTTTAATTTCAGACCTTCCTTTTAACCCCCCACTCCCGTTCGTACCTCGAATTTTAATATAGCTTATAATCAGAGAGGTGTTAATATCAAATCACATACGGAGGTTCGTTTAATTCGGTTGAGTCTTTTGTGTCATATAAAATTGTTGACTCCCACTATTGTTTTTAGTGTATAACTCATTTATACTTCAGTGTACGGCAAAAGGGTATATTACAAAAGTTATTTACTTTAAATAACAAAATAAACAAATTTTGTTATGCGCGTATTTGCCGAAATATTGCTATTTTTAATTTTAGGCCTCCCTTCCCCCATAATCCCCCATTCCTGTTTGTCTCAGAGAATATTAATATAGCCAGAAACCTAACCTGTTTTAGTAGTAATATACATACCAAGTTTCATAAAATATAAAATTTGGTTAAGCCGTTTACGATTCAATAAAGGACATACAAACAAACAAACATTCATTTATATATATATATATATAAATATATTTGTGCGTACATTAGATCTGCTGTGGCAAGTGCCATGGAGTATGGTTAGTACTCGAATGGGTCGGCCACGGAGTTATTTGATTTGCTACCAGAGGGAGCTGGCGTCGCGGCGGTAGTCTAGTGAGTAAACCTACCTCAGCTATTCGGGCTGACGAAGTACAATGACTGTCCGCCCCGTCGACTAGGAAACTGGCAATGGCCAAAAACCACCCTCCCTCCGGATGTATTATATAAACAAAAAAACATTAATGAAAATAAATAAAAAAGATATCATCGGAAAATAAAAGATAAAAAAAAATAATATTTAAGAGAAATAAAAAAAAAAAAACAGAAATTATATTAAAGAAAACTAAAATATAAAAACAAAAAATTAAAAAAATAAAAGAAAAAACAAAAAAATATTAAAAAAATAAAAGATAAACAAATTTAGAGAAAATAAAAGAAAAAAACAAAAGAAATATTAAAGAAAAATAATAAAATAAATTAAAAATATATTAAAGAAAAAAAAAGATAAAAAAATATTAGAGAAAAGTAAAAAATAAAAACAAAAAAATATTAAAGAAAATAAAAGAAAAAAACAAAAGAAATATTAAAGAAAAATAATAGAATAAATAAAAAAAATATTAAAGAAAAAAACAATATAATAAAAAAAATATTAAAGAAAAAAACAATAAAATAAAAAAAAAATATATTAAAGAAAAAAAAATATTAAAGAAAAAAATATAAGAGAAAAGTAAAAAATAAAAACAAAAAAATATTAAAGAAAATAAAAGAAAAAGCAAATGAAATATTAAAGAAAAATAATAGAATAAATAGAAAAAATATTAAAGAAAAAAACATAAAATAAAAAAAATATTAAAGAAAAAAAAACAATAAAATAAAAGAAATATTAAAGAAAAAAAAAACAATAAAATAAAAAAAATATTAAAGAAAAATAAAATATAAAACATAAAAATAAAAGATAAAAACAAAAAAAATTAAAAAAAATAAAAGATAAAAACAAAAAAATTAAAAAAAATAATAAAAAAATAAATGAAAAAATTAAAAAAAAAATATTGAAGAAAAATGAAAGGTAAAAAGATAGTAAAGTACTAGTCTTAAATTAAAAGAGTGAAATTGCCGGTTGCAGAGAGGCACAATCAATAATGTTTTAACTGAAGTAAGTTTGTTATCTATAATTTCATCGCTTAATTGATTCGATTAATAACGACTTGCTAAAAGGTTTATAGCCAACTTATGCACAAGGGGAAAAAAAAATCATATATATATATACACAACCTGTGTGTGTGTGTGTTTATATATATATAATTTTGAAAGGACCTCATTTTCGTCATCTTGGTAGGATTGATGAACATTTGAGGAGAAAATGTTTTGGAGCTCTCGTCATGAGTACAACCGCCATAGCTGGTTTTCCTTAAAGGGAATCTGTCAAACAAAGAAGAGTATATTGGTTTAATATAGCCTTTATTACACTTTTGGAACTTCTTCTCAAACGAGCTTAATATTTTAAAAATGTTTAGGAGAGAGCGAATCTGACTGGCCACTCCAAGTTAAACGGATTAAATAATAAAAGAGAAGGAAAAAGCACGGTACAAATTTCTGCGAAACACGTTTAGGAGAAGAATTTCTGAAAATCAGACAGCTTTTGGATTCTAAGAAGCCACGTTAAAACTGATTACAATGGAAAGAAGTAGGAAAACCGTGAATTGCTATTTTGGTCTTTTTACAGCAAACCTGAGAACAGCAAACATTTTTACCTTATTAACAGAAGACATTTCTATTAAATTATAGAGCTCAAAGCAGTAAGTGTGTTTGTTAAGGTTGACTGATAAATAGTGACCACGTTTGAATTCTCTGAATATCTTTGTCGCGGGTTCGTTAAGAGCCGATTCGGAAATGCCATCGGTATTTTTTCCACGACAAGAATGTGAAACACAAGATGTAGGAATCCGAACATTGGGCAGCTGATCCATTCCATACTAGTCTTTTCAAATAATATAAACCGTATAAATATCGTTGAAATGGTTCCTTAAATTCCAAGAGTCAAGGCTATAAACTGTATTAAATGTTGTTTCTTTGTTTCGAATCACTGTATTATTTTTTTTTGACTAGTTTTTCTTCATCAGAACTTGAAGCAAACTTCAAAGACCCTTTAGTAATACTCTAATCCTTGCTTCCGTATTGCCTTCATAGACTTCCGGAGTAAATTTGTCTCTTCGGGGACCATGCTCTTGTTACTCACCAACACCTCCACAACGAGAAACACGCATTAATGGATCTTCTTTTAAAAAAAAAAATATCCGTCACGCAGGGGCTGCGTGAACTAAGCAGATTTCCAGCTTGAAGTTTAACAATAGATAAATCTACATACAGGTAACACAAAATCCCCGTAAATATTAAGTGAATAAATATAAACGAGAATAAGAAACCTCCCAACAGAAAGCGCCTGAAATGTAAACAAACAGCTGTCAACTTCTCACCGGAAAGAAAAAATATTACTGTAATACATCTGAATATGAAGTATACATATACATCTGAATATTTGATTGAAAACTGTATACTATATCCGGTACTGAAATAATAAATTAGAATAATTTTCATATAAATCAATCAAATTTACGTTGTCCAAAAACTTAAGATGGGGGTCACCAGAACATATTTGCATTTATCCTGTATAATAAAGGTCTCTTAAAAACAATATTTGTTATTTAAGCTTCGTATAATGAAGTTTATTACATAACCGAATATTGTTTTCTAACATGAGTAGAAGTAGAAATTTGCTCAGGACTGAAACTGAAAAATGCAAATATCTCGGTTTATATTCAAGACAGAGAATAAATGTATAGAACATTATTTAAAGTACATTTAATTTTCAATAAGATTGATACTATACACTTTTTCGATCCTACGTATAGTAACGGAGATGTTTCGAATTTCCAAAATTCTCCTCCTCTAAACCCCCATCCTCTGGTCCGATTTCAGGCATTAACGAAGTTGATTTTTAGTTTTCCATGAAACGTTTATATATCGAGTTTGGTAAGGATTAAACAAAAATTGCGACCGCTAGAATGGTAAAATACGAATATATACATCATTTTTCAAACATTGCGTCACATATACAATCTCAATAGCTGATTTCCTTTAAGATTAGTTTGCTAATAATGTTACAATTATATTTAATGATACTTCTCTGTCATTTTGTTTATTCTGCGGTGCTTTAGCACTCAATGTATTTGGCCGAACTTTTATTACGAAATAAAGTATTTTACTCTAATTTAATAAGTATTCTTAGATAATATCTAAATATATATATTAAATATATTATTATATATATATATTAATTAAATTAGAGTATAATATATTATATATTATAGATCTGTATTCAATGATTCCCTGGAATGACACTAACATAAATGAGGTGAAAATAACATAAATAAGACCAAATGTTAAAAAAAATACATTAAGGTTTGAAAGGGACTCAGGCTATCCATGTTTGCTGAGGCGTTGTTCCCAATGCACATGGTTGACCTTGTGCTATGGGTTCGATTCCCACTTGGGCAATAGTAGTTAATAACAAAGTCATTTAATAATATCCTTAGCCCAATCATGGTAGGAAAAGGGTTGTAAGCTATAGTTAACCCGTCCTAATTAGCCATAAACTGGGCCTTAATAACATAACATAAAAAAAAAAAAAAAAAATTTTTGGAATGCAGCTTTATCACCAGCAATAGGTTTGAGAAAATTTTTTAATTTATCAACTACGAAAGTACATATCTTATACTAAACGCGTAAAATGTCGATTTTTAATTGCGGGTATATATTTCAAGTTACAATATTCTTTCATCTTAGGGCATTTCCCTTTAGGGAAATCATCTACGAAGTTCATACTCAAAGTTTGGAAATATTTCCTGAAATGTACATCGATCCTATCTCGGACATGACGAAAATGAGGTTCAAAGCTGTGTAGCGGTGGTAATTTTTGTCTGGATCTCTGGGCCATTGGCTCTTAAGGAGTGGAATATGGATGAGTGGTATTGGAAAGGGCTAGGACTTCTGGATTAGGATGATTGGATAGCCTGCTGTGGAATTTTTTGAATCTTTAGGGAATTAGGTCCTTTACAAATGGGATATTAAGATCTTTATGGAGGGTGTGGTTTGTAACATAATATGGAGCATCTA
Source organism: Riptortus pedestris (assembly GCA_019009955.1). Classification (NCBI taxonomy): domain Eukaryota; kingdom Metazoa; phylum Arthropoda; class Insecta; order Hemiptera; family Alydidae; genus Riptortus; species Riptortus pedestris. Next base: position 128,538,619 of record CM032230.1, on the reverse strand, counting down.
CTATGGTGCGCAGGACTTTGGATTGGAAAGTCTGGATGCGTCTGATGTTCGAAGGTTTTGCTGTAGCCCACACTTCTATTGCGTATGTCCATATTGGTTTAAGTAGTAACTTGTATATTGTTAGTTTGTTTTCGGTAGACAAGTGAGATCTTCTATTTAGCAGTCCGTAAAGTTGTCCGAATCGTCTGTTAAGTTCGGTTTTTAATTATCGTGTGAGATTTCCAAGTAAGTCTGGAATCATAAAAAATTAGTGTTAATTAAACACTTGTGTTGTAGGTTCTAATCTAAAAAGCAGTAGAGCGGTATTATTCCTTCAGTATGTGTTACAACCATAAAAAATAAAAGTTAAAGTAATTATAACAAGAATATGTAGTCGTGTTACTGGGACTAGCTTCAGTTAATTGGTGTATACAACTCCGAAATTTAAATAGCAACAGCGAATGAAAGAGAGAGAAGAGAGGAGAGAGAAGAGAGGAGAGAGAAGAGAGGAGGGAGAGAGAAAGAGAGAGAGAGAGAGAGAGAGAGAGAGAGAGAGAGAGAGAAGAGAGGAGAGAGGAGAGAGAGAGAGGAGAGAGGAGAGAGGAGAAAGAGAGAGAGAGAGAGAGAGAGAGAGAGAGAGAGAGAGAGAGAGAGAGAGAGGGTGAGAGAGAGAGACGGGAGGAGGACGTTTGAAATTATTAAAATAAAGGAAATAAAAAAAAATTAAGTGGTGTGGCTTCCTACACAAGAGGAGAAAGAGAGTTATGAACTGGAGTTTTCCGGCATTTTACCTTTGTTTGTATAAAATGTTACATGAGCACACGCGGCTGGAAGTAAAGGGAGTCGGGCAGCGTGTATGTGTGTGTGTGTGTGTGTGTGAAAGAAAGAGAGACAGAGAGAGAGAGACAGAGAGAGAGAGAGAGAGAGAGAGAGAGAGAGAGAGAGAGAGTGAGAGAGTGAGACAGAGAGAGAGAGAGAGAGGTGTCCCTTCACCTCCCATGGAGCTCACATAGGGAGAATTTCCCTAACCACTTTATCTCTCATAGGACCCCCCATAATGGCAACTTATGGGCCAAGTCCTCTCAACATTTCACTTCATATTCCTAGCCGCCTGCATCCATGACCCCCTGTCCGACTTTTTTTCCAACCGAATATCTCCAAACGGAACACGCTTGTGTGCTCTAGATCCGTCTCTCGATTAATTATCACCCTTCCTGAAAGGATTCATTAATTGTTCTCGCCTTCCCTTGTCTATTCATTTATTTGCTTTTACTGTACATTGTGGAGGAAAGGTTTAAGAAAAGTCGCACACACTCACTAGAACTTGCGCTAGAGAATTATAACCTGGAAGCTAGATTATACGAGCCATTGCATTTTTCTCTAAGAGGTGAGCTGGACGGTGGAACGTTAATATCTAGAGGAAAACGCAAAAGCAGGCCTTTTAGCAGATTTCCCTTAAGGGAAATCAGCTATTGAGGTCGTACTCATGACGCGAGTTTCGAAAAATGTCTTCAAATGTCCATCGATCATACCCAGGAGATGACGAAAATGAGGTCCGTTCAAAATTATATATATATACATATATATATATATATATATATATATATATATATATATATATATATATATATTTGTCTGTTAACGCTCTAGCGGTCGCAATTTTTGTTTGATCGTTACCAAACTCGGAATTTAATCGTTTTATGTAAAAAGGAAGATCGAGTTCGTTAATGGCTAAATCGGGTTAGAGGGGGGATTTTTAAAATTCAAAATATCTCCGTTATTATGCATCGAATCGAAAAACTGTATAGACTAAATCTTATTGCAAATTCAATTTACTATAAATATTGTTCTATACCTTTATTCCGTACCTTGAATATTAACCGAGATATTTGCATTTGTATTCTGTGTATGATACCGGCAGGGGTCGGCTATGTTCGGGACTTTCTGCCGAGAGCTCTGGCGGCCGTTTCCATAACTACTCGTCTCCCTTGAATAGTTTTAGAGATACTTTACTACAACAGTTGTTATTGGGCAGATTTATCTACTGTATAACTTCACGTGGAAAACCTGCTTAGTTTACGCAGCCCCTGCGTGACGGACTTTTTTTTCCACAAGGAGGCTTTATGTCATGAACCACTTCATCCGAAGCTTAAATACCAAATACTGTTTTCAATAGGCTTTTTATTATGCAAAGTTCAAGCCAATTTGTTGTGTGATCTTCTCCTCGATCAAGTTCATGTCTCGACAATGTTTATATGATCAATACTGATCCAGTCAACAGAAAAAATCATATTTGCTAGTGGCTGAAATTGGAACAGGAACAGTGGTGGTTTAAAGCGGGAAAATTCAGAATATCTTCGTTATAAGTGGGATGGTTAAGTGTTATATATATAGAACCAATCTTTGTTAAAATATTGATAATCTACAAGTGTTGTTCTATGCATTTTTTTTTTTGAAACTCAAGAATTAACAAAGTCCGTCACGCAGGGGCTGCGTAAACTAAGCAGATTTTCCATATGAAGTTTAGCAATAGAGAAATCTGCCTACTGGTAACACAATACCACCGTGATTAGATACAAACGGTAATGAGAAATCTTTCAGTTAATTAAAATAAATTCCCAACTGAAACGGCTTCTGAATCGTAAGAATTATTTATGTTTTAATAATTCAAATTTGACTAGTCCAAGAACTAAAGAAGGGGGGGGGGCGGATGAACAAAACGTATTTGCATAAATCTCACAAAGTAACGAAGGTAAGGTAAGGTTAGAAACGACAGGTAAGGTTAGAAGAATCTTCCACCTGAGCTGAGGAATGACGGAAACGGCCGAACTATTCCCGACCACAGACTTCATAAAAATGCAAATATCTCGGTTAATATTCAAGATAGAGAATAAATGTATATAAAAATATTTATAGTAAATTTAATTTGCAATAAGATGAATTCTGTACAAATATTCGATCCGACGTATAGTAACGGAGATATTTTGAATTTTCGAAAATCCTCCCCTCTAAATCCCCCCCTCCCACTGGTCCGATTTCAGCCTTTAACGAACTTGCTCTTTCTTTTTACACAAAACGACTAAATATCGAGTTTGGTAACGGTCAAACAACAATTGCGACCGCTAGAGCGGTAACAGACAAATATATATATGCAGTTTCGAACGGATCTCATTTTCGTCATCTATTAGGTAGGATCGATGGACATTTGAAGAAAAATTTCGAAAATTCCGTCATGAGTACAACCTCAATAGCTGATTTCCCTTAAGAGAAATCTGCTAAAAGAGTTATTCGTGCTTTCTTGTTTTCAGCCTACAGGAACCCACCCTACAACTAGCTGGGTTTCAGTTATCCTACTCTCAACAGATATCAACTGAAGCATCATTACTCAATGAATTTTAAACTCCAGAGATTCCAAAGGCTGAAGGCAAGGTCTATATTGAAAACTTCAGAATCCTTTCCACCATCTAACTTTGCACAATGTTCCTTCCAAAGACATCAACTTTTAGGGAATTTCTATGAATTCGAAATGCCCGTACATTTACTCTTTAACAATGTAGCAGGATAGATTATTTGATTGGAAAACTAAAATGTTTTCCCCTGGCTTCCCAAAAATCTGATAAACAAATAACATGTAGTAGACTCATCTGTGTCTCTCTCTACACACTTTAATATGACCTAATCATCTCCACCAACTGGTGTGGCAACAATAAAAAAGAACTTTACAGTGATTCAGTTATTTTCAATGAATAAGTATGACAGAAAATATCTGATTTATACAAACGTGATTTATCAACCCCCATTTTTATGGAAGAATTCAACCTCATCATTGTGCGTTCAAAGGATGAAAAACCTGCTATGATTAATGGGATACCAGGTAAACTTCTCAAGAACTTTGTCGGTGATATGATGGAGTGGTTGTATGAAGTAATCAAAATTGCTATGAACTGGAAATGTCTTCCTGCAGAGGTTCTTCGAAGCCGAAACATTGCTCTATATAAAAAAGGCAAAATAATGGCAAGAAGTAATTATAAAATATGGTTCATGCCACTACTATGTTGAGACGTAAATAACATGGAATAGGGAATTTAAGGTTTTAGGTATCAGTTCATATTTCAGATATCCAGATTGCATTGCTCAGTTGCAAGTACAAAGAAAACCGGAATAAAATACCCTAAAGGATGCCTTAGATCAGTCTAATGTCTTAGGTCCGGATAAAATGAAAATCTTTATCTTTATAATTCTAGCGTGCGTGTGTATGTCACTAAACACCTCCTAGACGGCTGGACCGATTTGATTGAATTTTTAAATACGCGTTCGGGTGACGCCCCGGATGGTTTAGCGCCGCAGATCGGTCCGGCAGATGGAGCAGGAGTGGGGGTCGTGAGGGAAGCCTGAAATTAAAATTAGCCGTATTGCGTTTCCTATTGGTTTTTCGGCAAATATTCACATGGTAAGAGTTGTTTATGTTTTTATTTGGGGTAACTTTTGTCATATTCACTTTTGTCGTATAATAAAGTATAAACGAGATATACACTAAAAAAGTAAACTGGGGCAAACAATTTTATTGGGCACCAACGATTGAACCGAACTGAACAAAACTCGGTATGTGAATTAGCATTAGTTCTTCCATGGTTATAAGCTATACTAAATTTTTTAGGTTCGAACGGGAGTGGGGGTTTACTCAAGGCCGAAAACTAAAAAACGCCGATAACTCGGTTAATATTAAATACAGTGAAAATAGGTACATGACAACGTTTATAGATCTTTTAATTTGCAAAAAGATTGGTTCTATACAAAATTTCGATCCGACTCAAACTAACGGAGAAATTTGAATTTTCAAAAATCCTCCCCTCTAAATAAAACACTTAAAAGATCGTCAAAACTTTAAAACACACAAAAATTCAAAAATTGAAGTAGTTCCATGACCTAGAAAGCATTATCAACTGCAGACAAAGATTCTCATCAAAACAAAACGAGTATTTTAACATACAAGCACATAAATATGGATGCTAAAGCGTAAATTTTTATGGAAGTAAAAGACGGACTGGATGATATTTGATAAAAAATTAATTTAGAAGTAATGTGGATTTGGCTCTGAATCACCAGAAAAAAATTGTATTGGATGGAATCAAATGTAGAAATTCTGAAGGATAGTAAATAACTTACCATGATATTAGAGAAAATAGTTTTTACTGAGAAGTAGAATATACGTAGTGAGCTGACATCACAAGAGCCCCAGTACTTGGGAAACCTAGAGTGGCGAGTTCGATTCGGGCAAAGGAAATTATTTAGATACGGAATTCAATAAATAACATCCTAAGTCCCACCCTGGCTAGGAAAGCATGGTAACCTGTAGATAACCCGTCCCAATTAACCTCTTTTACAAAAAGCGGACGTTAATAAATAATAATAATACTTGGGAACTCTCTTTAGTTTACGATACCCCTGCAAGACGGGACGGACTTTTTAACGCTTTATTTAGCATATGGATTTAAATGTGGTTCGGCATGTTCGGTAACTCCAACTTGAGGCATACTACACATAATTTAAATATCAACCGAATTTATGGATACCGATGAAGAGTCGACTATTAGAAAATCTATAAGCCGGTCCATTAAGATAAGGCGCTACTGTGAATAGATTTTTGTAAATTATCTCCTTTTTTTTTTTTGACAGGAGTGAGTGGAGCTGAGGCATCATAGCTGTCAAGTTGTGAAAAATGACAGCAAGCACAGCAGGGCGGTATCTGAACCATCCACCCTGGACTATCCCATGAGACAGCTGTGCCATATACAGGATTATCTCCAAGGGGAGGTCGAGACAGCTGATATAGACACCCTCTATCAGCCACAGAAAAAAAGGATGAACCTATAATCTACTGTTATATTGATTTTTGGGAGTCTGATTTATCTTCTTACCCTTTGACGTTTAGCATTTTAGCAGCTTTCTCTCAATGGAAATCACTAGGTATTAGCAGATTTTCTCTAAGGGAAATCAGCTATCGGGGTTCTACTCATGACGATAATTCCTAAAGTGACTCTTTGTACCCTGGAGGTGAAGAAAATGAGGTCCGTTCAAAACTGTATATCAGTGGCGGCTCATAGCTAAAATTAGTAGGGGTGCTGCTCCAGAAAATCGTTAGCCTTTGTTTTAAAATTGTGTAAAAGGAAAAAAAAACATGTATAAAAAGAAAATTTATTCAGAAACTTGATAAAATCCTAAAAGAACAAAATCAAACATTTTTTACTTACTTTAACCTAAATTGTTACAGTTCAAGCTTAATCTATTCGGTCGGCACTGCGGGAAAGACAGTGCTCTCTATCCCTTGTGGAGCTTCCTCTGATGCAATGCGCACAACAGCCAAACCCCTCGCAGCTGGAACTGTGAAGCGTACAGTTCCATACAAAGATTTTTGTATCTTTTTCCATAAACTGGGGATGGTTACTGCATTAAGCTTAATGATTCTATATTATACAATTATAATGAAAGAATTAAAGAAAAAAGGCTCATTACATTAAATGTTATAGATAATATCAAGTGGAAACAGGGGGTGCTGCAGTTCCACAGTGCCTATATGCGAGCCGCCACTGCTGTATATATATTTGGGTGTTAAAGCTCTAGCAGTCACAATTTTTGTTTGATTGTTGCCAAACTCAATGTTTCAAATTAAAGATCAAGTTCTTTAATGATTAAAAACGAACCTGTTGGAGTGGGAGTTTTTAGCAGATTTCCCTTAAGGGAAATCAGCTATTGAGGTCGTACTCATGACGCGAGTTTCGAAAAATTTCTTCAAATGTCCATCGATCCTACCCAGGAGATGACGAAAATGAGGTCCGTTCAAAATTATATATATATATATCTATATATATATATATATATATATATATATATATATATATATATATATATATATATATATATAGATATATATATTTGTCTGTTAACGCTCTAGCGGTCGCAATTTTTGTTTGATCGTTACCAAACTCGGAATTTAATCGTGTTATGTAAAAAGGAAGATCAAGTTCGTTAATGGCTAAAATCGAACAAGTGGGAGGGGGGGTTTATAGGGGGGGATTTTCGAAAATTCGAAATATCTCCATTACCATACGTCGGATCAAAAAAATGTATAGAACCAATCTTATTGCAAATTAAATTTACTATAAATATTGTTTTATACATTTATTCTGTATCTTTAATATTAACCGAGATATTTGGATTTGTATTGTGAGTGTGGTTGGCTATGTTTGGGTTTCCGCCGAGCGCACTAGCGCTAGTGTGGCCATTTCACTAACTATTCGTCCTCGTGAGAATAGGTTATTACTAGGCAGATTTCTCTATTGTAAAACTTCACGTGGGAAATCTGCTTAGTTTAAGCAGCCCCTGTGTGACGGACTTTTTGACGGACAGAGAGATTTTTAAAATTAGAAATATCTCCGTTATTATACGTCTGATCAAAAAAGTGTATAGAATAAATCATATTGAAGATTAGATGTTCTATAAATGTTGTTATGTGCGTATTTTCACTATCTTGATTATTAACCGAGCTATTTCATCTTCTAGTTTTCGACTTTCAGTAACCCCCCCCCCCCTCATGTCATATTAACAATAAGCTGTTCTATCATGAAGCACATTATTTGAAGGTTAAATACCAAATATAGTTTTCTCAAAAATCTGCTTATGACGAAATTTTCCCAAATGTATCTGTGTACACAGGATTTGACGAAAATGCGGTCCGTTCGAAACTGTGTATATATTTAGGTGTTAAAGCTCTAGCAGTCACAGACATTTTTGTTTGCTCGTTACCGAACCCGATATGTTATGTAAAATTAAAGATCAAGGTCTTTAAATGCTGAAATTGAGCAAGAGGGAGGGGGAATTTCGAAAATTTAAAATATCTTCCTTATTATGAGTCGGATAGAAACATGTTATAGAGCAAATCTTATTGCAGCTAAGGTCTATACATTTTTCCACAATATATTAACTGAGATATTTCTTTTTAGTTTTAAGAAACCCCCACTCCTTACTTGAAGCTTAAATTTCAAATATTGTTTTCATTGAAACTTCATTTTGTGAAATATATGCAGGTACGTTGTGGAATGATGTCATAAATTAAGATTTTTAGAATGGAGGTGGTTTGACCTTCTTATCCTTCCGTTGAGATTTTAAGCTCTAACTCGAAAACATTTATTTGGTTAATTCCATACTCGATATTTAACGTTTAATGCAACATTTTAGTTCATAGTTATACATGACTGAAATCGGACAAGAGGTGGAAGGATTCGATAATTCAAAATATTTCCATTATAATGGCTCGCATCGAAAAATTTAATAGAATCAATTTTGTTATTATTATTTATTTATTAATGTCCATTTTTTGCAACTTAGGCTAATCGGGACGGGTTATCTACAGGTTACCACCCAATTCTAGCCAGGGTTGGGATTTTAGGACGTTATTTAATGAATTTCGTCACTAAATAATTTCCTTTGCCCAGGCGAGAATCGAACTCGCCACTCTAGGTTTACCATGAGAGATAAAGGTCAACGCTTTAACTCGCATGGCTTACCTGAGCCCCTCAATTTTGTTAAACAATTGATGGTCTACAATTTTTGTATTATACATTATTTTGTAACATAATTATTAAGTTACTGATGTTTTATTCTTTACTGCCTTCCGTAAATCTCCACTTTTACTGAGCAAATATATATATAAATTTTGAACGAACCTCATTTCCATTATGTCTTAGGAAGGATCGATATACATATGCGGAAAAATGTCAAAAATCGCATCATAAGAGAAATCTACTAAAACGCCACCATTTCGATCCTTAAACGATGGTTAATAGCGATATTATAAGCACAAACTGGCTCTTTTATCCTTTACGGGAATAACAAACGGATATTTGAAAAGAAAATACATTTTTGGTGTGTGTTGACATAAATGGAATATATTTCATATGTCAAATCTTTATATTTTGACAGGAAGCCATTTACATTCCGTCTTGACATTTCTCGAGTGGCAAACCCAGCTTGAACTAAATAAATGCGCAAATACGGGGTATTGGCAATAAATCAACAAGAGAATTGAAATAAACCGTTGTGATTTCATTTCAACATTTGTGTAATATCGTATGCGTTCAGGGATAAGTTTCCCAAATCCACTGATTAATTTCATAAATCATGAAGAACTGCTATTGATATCATTAGTGAATCCAGATAAGCCGAACTCTTATGAAACCGCTTGAATTATCTATTTTAGCAGATTTTCCTTAAGGGAAAAACAGTTATTCAGGTGGTATTCAAGACAAGGTTTTCGAAAAATATCTTCAAATACCCATCGATTCTATATATATATATATATATATATATATATATATATATATATATATATATATATATATATATATATATATATATATATGCTCTAGCGTACGCAATTACTGAAGAATGAAAACAGGAACGTACGAACAACTCACTTATTAGTTATGTTACATCCAACACGCAGGGGTTTATGAGCTAAGCAGATTTCGCAAGAGCTGGGGTCGGGCATTCGCGACCTAGTCTCACCTCACACAATATTTATATGAAATTAAAAACTATCAATAGAAAGGGAGGAGAGGTGGGGGTTGATGAAGGCAGAAAAAAAGAAAGTACGAATAATTTCGGATGATGGAATAGGATGAATAATCCACTATACGAAGACCGATTTCAGCCAATATCAAATATGATCATTAGTCTTGACTGAAATATTGAGTATGGTAAGGGGATCAGGTTAGCCATGCGAGGTAAAGCTTTGACCTTAATCTCACATGGTAAACCTAAAGTGGTGAGTTCGATTCTCGCCTGGGCAAAGGAAATTATTTAGTGATGGAATTCATTAATAATTTCCTAAATCCCACCCTTGCTAGAAAAGAGTGGTAACCTGTAGATAACTCGTCCCAATTAGCCTGAGTTGCAAAAAGTGGACGTTAATAAATAATATTAATAATAATAGATTATGGTAGAGATCGAGTTAAGAAAGAAAAATCTTAATTAATTATGTCGTTATCACATAACATATTTGCATGTATTTCACAAAGTAAAATTTCAATGAAAGCTATATATAACAGCTTATTGTGAATGTGACCTGAGTAGTAACGAGGGTTTACTCAACCGTGAATACAACTAATATACATTTTGAATGGACTTCATTTTCTTTATGTCTTGGATCGATGTACATTTTTTGAAAATCGCGCCAAGAGCTGACTTCCCTTAACGTAAGTCTGCTAAAAATGCATTGAAAGACAGTTGTAGGCAATCAATAGTTTGACAAGATGGGTTCTATAACATTTTGCGATTAGGCCTCAGTAGTTAGTTTCCTTTTGGCAAGTCTGCTAAAAATATTTTCTCAAACAAGATATATTAGACTAGGTTGGACCAATGGAAATGCGGATCTGACGCAGTTTCATTAGACTCAAAAAACATGGAAGTTCTAAATGAGGTAAGTGAGGGCTAAAGTCCTTTCAAAGCTACGGAAAAAAAGTCCGTCACGCAGGGGCAGCGTAAACTAAGCATATTTCCCATGTAAAGTTTTACAGTCGAGAAATTTCACGAGAGCCGAGCAGTTAAGGAAACGGCCGAACTAGCTTTTGGCGGGAAAGTCACTCGTCCGTTAGCTGCCCAAATTTAATAAAAATACAAATATCTTGCTTAATATTCAAGATAGTGAATAAATGTGTATAACAATATTTATAGTAAATTTAATTTGCAATATGATTGATTCTGTACAAGTTTTCTATCCGACGTATAGTAACGGAGATATTTCGTATTTTCGAAAATCCTCCCCTCTAAACTCCCCATCCCACTGGTCCGATTTCAGCCGTTAACGAACTTGATCTTTCTTTTTACATAAAACGACTAAATATCGAGTTTGGTAACTATTAACCAAAAATTGCGACCGCTAGAGCGGTAACAGACAAATATATATACAGTTTTGAACGGACCTCATTTTCGTGATCTACTAGGTAGGATCGATGGCATTTGAAGAAAAATTTCGAATATTTCGTCATGAGTACAACCTCAATAGCTGATTTCCCTGGAAATCTGCTAAAAGGAAAGTGAAACTTCTTGGACGTATCATTAGTAACAACGACTTAATTACTAGTACCATTTGAAGGTAGATTCTTCGGATTAGGGGAAGAGGAAGGCCTAGAAAATACTATTTTGAAGACATCAAGCTCCTTGATTGAATTTCGGTGAGTAGAGTAATATGGAAAGAGCAGCTTCCGATAGAACACAAATGGTTGCAACTACAAGGCGTAGCCTATGTATCATGGTGATACATTGGACAACCAAGATTTGTAGAAAATTATTCAGAACTTGTCCTGATCTAATGGTATAGCAGCCGCCTTAAGTAGTCCATGTATGACATGAAGGAGCGTAATTATACTTGATCCAGGAATGTATCTGCTATTGATGGGGGCCTCGCCACATCCTGGTCTTCACAGCTGATGTGCGGGCCCTGGGGCCATCAGCCGAGGGTACAAACATAATGGGTAATCACTACTGGTACAAGTCACAGGTCGCCTGAACTAAATCCCACCTCAGATCTGTATAAATAAAAGTCTGGCGTTGACTAACAAGTTTCCCCATGCATGAAATTTCTCTATTGTATAACTTCAAGAGGGAAATCTGCTTAGTTTAGGCAGCCCCTGCGTGACGGACTTTTTTTCCCCTCTAGAATACGTTGTATTTTTAACAGAGTGCACTTTCAGAGCAACAGCTCCTTCTTTATTATTATTTATTTGAGATCCCGCTACAATGGCGATTCATCTTTTAGCATGTTAGAATATAATTTTACAAAATTAAACAAATATTAAAATTTTTAGACAACTGAATTTTATGAATACACAAATAAGTAGACTGGACAAAACAAAATATAAATTGTTTTTATATTAACAACATGAGTAAAAATAAAACAAAATAAAAGAAAAAACTATAAATAGCTCCTTCTTTAAGAATAGTCATTGAAGATGGGGCTGTTGCTCTGAAAAAAATGAAACGTATTGTTGAGGAAAACAATCCTATTATGCACATCCAGATTAGCAGCTTCTTGTTAGTATGACATGAGTAGGAGCGGGAGTTTACTGAAGGCCGAAAACTGAAAAATACAAATATTTCGGTTAATAAAAACGATAGTGAAAAAAACGTGCATACTAATATTAATAGAACTCCACATTTTTAGCAGATTTCCCTTAAGGGAAATCAGCTATAGAGGTCGTACTCATGACGCGATTTTCGAAAAATTTCTTCAAATGTCCATCGATCCTACCCAGGAGATGACGAAAATGAGGTCCGTTCAAAACTATATATATATATATATATATATATATATATATATCTATATATATATATATATATATATTTGTCTGTTAACACTCTAGCGGTCGCAATTTTTGATTAATCGTTACCATCCTCGGTATTTAATCGTTCGATGTAAAAAGGAAGATCAAGTTCGTTGATGGCTGAAATAGGACTAGTGGGAGGGGGGGTTTAGAGGGGGGATTTTCGTAAATTCAAAATATCTCCGTTATTATGCATCGGATGGAAGAATTGTATAGAACCAATCTTATTTCAAATTAAATGTACTATAAATATTGTTATATACATTTATTCTTTATCTTGAATATTAACGGAGATATTTGCTTTTTTATGAAGTCTGTGAGATATGTGGTCGGGTACAGTACGGATTAGTTCGGCCATATCCGTCATTTCTCGGCTAAAGTGGGAGGCTTTTTCTAACCTTGTCTGTCGTTTCTAACCTTAACTTACCTTCGTTACTTTGTGAGACTTATGAAAATACTTTCTGTTCATCCGCCCCTCCCCCTTCTTTAGTTCTTGGACTACTAAAATTTGAGTTATTAAAATATAAATTATTCATACAATTTAGAAGCCGTTTCAGTTGGGAATTTATTTTAATTAACTGAAAGATTTCTCATTACCGTTTGTATTTAATCAGGGTGGTGTTGTGTTACCAGTATGCAGATTTCAATATTGTAAAACTTCACATGGGAAATCTGCTTAGTCTGCGCGACGGACTTTTAATAAGTTAGGTCGAACCGACGTATAATAACAGAGATATTAACAATTCTCAAAATTCCCCAACCTCTAACCCATCTGCCTCTCCTGCGGGTCGGATTTCAGCCATTAACGAACTTGATCTTTAATTTGACATAAAACGTATAAATATCGAGATTTAACAGCCAAATATATAGATTGGTGTGTAATATCTTTCATTACAACTCATAATAACGGAGATATATTTGCACTTTCGAACCCCCCACCCCCGCTAAATATTTTCTGGTACATTACAATTTGAAATTGTCCAGTATTTAACTCAGCTGCCAATTATCAGATATTGGTGAGATTTCCAAATTCACTTTGAATCATTTTCTTTACCTTCTTCCTTTCTCTCACCCTTCAGAGCTGTTTTTCTTGTGCAAATGGTGCAGATAAGATACATTTTTTTCCCGTATAAATTACTTTGTCAATTTTATTTTCTGTGATATCCAGAGCCTAAAACATTTTTGTTAGATGATTTATTTTTTAGTAGATATTTCTGTAAAATAAAACTATTTCATCCCCCTCCCCCCGCCACGTGCGACTATTTTCATAATTATAGTTTTTATTAGTTGGCCTTCAGTGGAAAGAAGTGTTTAGCATAAATTTTCAAATTCAAGCAAAATTTAAAGGAAAATATAATAATAATAAATGCTTCTCAATATTAATGTTTCCAAGAATGTAGAGAGATTTAATACAACATTTATCTAGTTATCTTTTCTTAATTATTTCTGTCCATATTTATTCATGAGCTAGGATTTATTTAATCATTAATAAGACCCAAGGAACAACAGCTGGAACTGAGGCGGTTATTTATGAATCTATGCCCGGGCGAACCGAGGGCAAACTGCAATGTTATCAAAACAGAGTCCTCTGTTTTAATGCTGTTATATATAGTTGTTAGGGGTGGGGGTGGGGGAGAGAGTCATATCAGCTGATAGGGGGCTAGTCAGTGGCAGTCTGGAAGATTAGGGAGACCGCCAGTCGCCTTATCGCAGCTTGGAGATCGCCGATAAATCAGCCAGCTACTTGGTAATTAAGATAGAACCACACCATCGGCTATGGGCAGCGCGCACTCTATTGATTAATTGTTGCAACTAAAGCCCCGGCCCCCGCTCATGCCCCACATTCCGGCAGAGAAGCTGATTGAAAGATAAGTTCGGAACGAACGGGAAACAAACGTACGAGAGAGCCGGGTTTATAATGAAAATATTAATTAACTTAATTGCTAAATCATTGAGATGCTATTAAATAATAATTATCTCTAATACAGTAATTATTAGCTGTTTTCCCTTAAGGGAAATCCGCTTTGAGAAGGTACGTATGAAGCGATTTTCGAAGCATTTCCACAAATCCCCATTGATCCTACCTAGAAGATACGAAAATGAGGTTCATTCCAAATTATTATATATTTCATATTTATTTATCCATATTTATTTATAGCTGGTGGTGAGGGTGATGAGTGGTTAATCACAAAACTTTTTTATGGCTCCTCACAATTTTATTTCTTATAAACGCTGAGCGCTTTCGGGGACTAAATCCCCATCCTCAGAGCGTCAAAGCGTAGGGCAATCCTACAGACTTGCTACCAGGCTAAACCCTGCCGATGCACACATTATATATTTGTCTATTAACGCTCTAGGGGTCGAAAATTTTGTTTGATCTTTACCGAAATGGATATTTAGACGTTCAATGTAAAAATATAAATCACGTTTGCTAACGGCTTAAATCGGACCTGAGGGTTTAGAGGGAAGGAATTTCGTAAATTTGAAATATCTGTTTTATTAGATCGAAAAATTGTATATAACCAATTATATTGCCAATTAAATGTTCTATAAATCTAATTATATGAGTTGTTTCAATATTTTGAATATTAACCGAGATATTTGCATTTGTTTTTAGTTTTCGATAATTGCATTTTCCCCCACTTCTACTCATGTCACATTCACAATAAGTGTTTATATAAGCGAGTATATTATTTACCGAAAGTTGTTCTCATTCAACTGTATAAAATAAAAGGAAATACGTGGCCCATGCGGGAAATCTCCATAGTTAGCTCAGTCCCTGCGTGACTGCCATTTTTTTCAATTGATTCTAGTTTTCCTTTTTAGTTTTTTTATTATCGTTTCAAGAACCAAAATATACACCCAAAATACTGTGTAGAGAACGCAATCTGTTGTTTTATGGCCCTTTCTTAAAATTAACCAGCAACTTATTTGAATTTCCTTAAGCACTTTTTTTTTTGCATTCTTCAACAGAAAAGAATTCACCCCAATAAGAATTTGAACTAATGTACGACATTGCACTGAGCATTGTCGAAGAATATTTCATTATCATCATTGATAATTTCATTATTCATTAGACCATAAATTCCTCGGTCAATATGTTTTTAATATATATATATATATATATATGTGTGTGTGTGTGTGTGTGTGTGTGTGTGTGTGTGTGTATACAGCGTTTCCAGATTCAAGAAAATTTATCCGACGTTCCAGCATTTAAGTGTGTTCGTCGTAGGATAACCAGAACACATATGACTTAAAAGTATTCAGAAATGAAAGTTATCAATGAGGCAAGTGAAAGTAAAAGTCTTCTCAATTCCTTTGAGGAATAAAATGCCTGTGACGCTAGTGCTACGTAAACTAAGCATATTTCTCAAGTGCATCACGTATTTGCATTTATCTCAAAATGTAAAGGCTAAATGGGAACAATATTTGATATTTACCCTTCAAATAAAGTGCTTCATGATATAACAGTATAATGTTAATACGACATGAGTAGGAGTGGGGTTTTACTGAAGGCTGAAAACTAAAAGATACAAATATCTCGTTTGATAATCAAGATAAAGAGGAACTGCGTGTAGCAACATTTTATTTTCAATGAGAATATTTTCTATATACATTTTCGACCCGTCTTACAAAAACGGAGATATTTCTAGTTTTCAAAATCCCCCCCCTCCCACTTCTCTAGTTTCTGTCATTAACGAATTTGACCTGCTTTTTATACATAAAATGATTATATTGAGATTTTGTTTATGATCAAACAATATTGGGCCAAATTTTAGCAGATTTCCCCTAAGTGAAATCAGCTATTGAGGTCGTACTCATGACAAGATTTTCGAAACATTTCCTCAAATGTAGCTCGCTCCTACCCAGAAGAAGACGAAAATGAGGTCCGTTCAAAATTTTATATATTCGTCTGTTAACGCTCTAGCGGTCGCAATTTTTGTTTGATTGTTACCAAACTCGACATTAAAACGTTTTATGTAAAAAGAATGATCAATTTCGTTAATGGTTTAAAGGGGGGGATTTTCGAAAATTCGTAATATCTCCGTTACTGTAGGTCGAAAATTTGTGTGGAGCTAATCTTATTGCAAATTAAATGTACTATAAATATTGATATCTACATCTATTCTCTATCTTGAATATTAACTAGGTTGGTCATTTGAATTTTTCAGTTTTGCGCCTTCAGCAAACTCCCACTTCTACAATAATATTGTTTTCATTGAAATTTTTACTTTGTGAGATTTATGCAAATACGTTCTGGCCCCCTTCTTTTGGTCTTCGGTCACTAAAATTAGATAGTGATAGAGATAAAACTGATTCTGTTTCATTTAAAATGACAGCACTAGCTTTAGGTAAATTGTATTCAATAAAATTAATATTTTATATTCAGATATATTTCATTAATGTTTGTCTTTCCGATCTATCTATTCAGTGCTAAAAGGTTGATTGGCCTTTTTGTTTACAAGTCAGCCGCTATCCTTTGTAAACATTATAAACTTGTATTATAAATTGACAAAGATTTTTCATTACCGTTTGCATTTATTCACTGAACATTCACGGTTGTGTTACCTGTATGTTATTTATCTATTGTAAACCTTCGCGTGGAAAATCTCCCTAGTTTATGCAACCCTTGCGTGACGGACTTTTCATCATCTCCTGGGTAGGATTTATGGATATTTGAGGGCATTTTTCGAGAACGACGTCAAGAGTACGACCTCAATAGCTGATTTCCCTTAAGGTAAATCTACTAAAACATAGTGTTCGAAGCGTATGTATATAGTGAATAAAATTATGATGATTATTATATTTGGAAAACGTGGAATTCAATGTCGGACATTAGCAGAGGTCATTATTGGAGTGAATTCTTCTCTGTGAAAGAAAGCAAAAAAAAAAAGTGCTTAAGGAAATTCAAATAAATTGCTGGTTAATTTTAAGAAAGGGCCCCAGGTGGCGCTCGGGAAGTCTTACTAAGGGCCAACCTTCTCATTAAGGGGATTAATAATAGCACTTATAGGAATCCGATTTCTTTTTATTAAAAGGCATTTTGTTAGCCGAGACTTATATTATTTTCCTCTAGCACTCGAGCCGCCCCTATCGGACGAAAGAGGAACTACCGGGGCACTCATCTGCCTTCTAATCGGCAAGATCTACGACTAGCCGTCCCATTTGTAACCCTTTTTAAGCCCTAGTTAGAAAAACCATCAGGTAGTCAATCCCGATCCGGAAATTCAATGAATTCAGGGTGGAGTTAGTCACGTTGGATGTGGTTTGACTGGAAAATGGTTGGTGATATAAGAGAAGGTGATTCAAAAGCCGTACAAACACTTGTTATTTTTGAAATTACAAATAACAGTTCAACAGTGCAGACAATCATATTTAGGTGGACCTCTGATATGTGGTAACATCAAGCTGAAATCAGTCAACATTTAATAAGATAAAAGATCAGGAAGTTGCACAAAAAAAAAATTAAGAGGTGCATGTTCTGTATGCCACTACTCAAAAATAATCAAACACTTCGAAATTTTTGCTTTACGCAAAACAGTAATCTGTAGTAAGCATTTACGTGAGGTTTGTGAAAAACTTTCACATGAAACAGGAGACTTTTCTTTGTAATTACACATGTATACATAAAAAAAAATGTTTGCAATGTACACATTTACAAATGTTATCACTAAATAATAAAATATATTATAAATATAAATAATTTTATCTTATATTAAACGTTATTGAACATCGTTAGGTTTTCATTAAATGGTAATAACTAATAAGAGATAATAGATATTTTATGCTTCTAACGCAATAAAATGGAATAACTACTGTCAACGGAGGGGTAGTGTAGAATAAGGAACAACACGTGCTGTCTCAACGAGCAACATTTATTAACCGAACTCTAAAAGATAAGCGAACATCTTTTTTACATAACCTTAACAAACGCACATATGTTCACCACCACATCCTTCATTCTCGCTCCAAGAAGAAGATTACTTGAATCTCTTCGGAGGTTTTACTTTTCTCCCATATCTTGTTGTATAGCCTTCAGCACTATGACCTGATCCATCTTCAACATTCCCCTTTGTGTAGTCTTCTTTCGCCGAATCTTCTTGTCCATCATTCCCCTCAGTACCGTGCTCATTCTCCGGGTCTTCACATATACCTTTCCTCTCCCCCAGCTCCTCTACACCCGGGTTTTTCGCTAAAATCTTTACCACTTAAAGGTAAAACTCCACTTCCATTTTTATCCGAAAAGGTTTGCTATTGCGAATAGGGACCACCAAACTGTGACCAAATGCTTGTCGTATGGCACCAAAAATCTTCTATTTTTCCGTCTGAATGTTCGACTTCTCCCCCCCTTCCTTCCCGCATATATTACATAGTCTCTTATCGGTTGCCCACACTTTTTAAAAGACCACAAGTCCCGATAACGCTTCAAGATCTGTAATCCCAAACTATTTGACCAGGTTTCGAGGATCGAAAGTTCCTCATTGCTCTGTGACGACGATCAAAAATAAAATTTAGTATTCTGTTTTCCTCTATTAGATGAATCTTGTATACTTGACAAGGATAGGGCCACACTGGATTCATCATCTCAGGCACTACAGTCAGAGTAGGTCCGAATTTTTCCCACCCAAACTTTAGCAATACGGCCTGGTGAATTGCCACATTCCAATGGAGTGGCTCTGTAAGCCAAAAGTCCTAAAATAAGGGTCACTATAATTATTCAGAATATTTTTGCATATCTGAACCGCTCTCACACTGCTTGACCATTAGAATGTTGAAAATGTGGACTTGATGTGATAATTCGGAAACCTAACTCTTCAGAAAATTTTATCATTACAGCCGATACAATAGCAGTATCATGTATCGCAAAATCTCTAAGAATCTTTGGGATTCCATGTCGCGAAAAAATAGATTAAATAAGCGTTTTTTATGAATTATGTTCCAGTTCGAACTATTGTAATTAATTAAATTTTGAAAAGTAATCTTGAATGCAAAGATACATTTTTTTATTTTGCCCTTTCAAAATGTCAGCTCCAACAACTTCCCATGGCCTGTCCGCGCGAATGGGTTATGGGCACGGTGGGGGGACCTTAATGGTTTCTACAGGATTAGCTCTATGTTCGAGACACTTATGACAAGCCTCTACCATCTTCTTACTACCATCTGAGCTAATACCAGGCCACCAAACAGATTCCTTTACACGGGTCATCTACCAACTTGGTTTACCACCTAGGGTGGCCACTATGAATTTGTGATGTATTTCATTTCTTAGTTCATGAGGAACATATATCCTGTCCCTCGACTAAATTTGTCGATAGTATTTCATTTCTTAGTTCATTACGGAACATATATCCTTCGTCCCTCGCCTAAATTTGTGATAGTAATCATTCCTTAGTTCATGGAGGGAAACATATATCCACGTCCCACGTAAAAACAGGTAATTGAGCCAAGCTAAAATTTCCTAGTTCGGACTGTAGAGATTCTGTTTGGCGCCCAAACTTGCACCAGTCCCCACTCACAATAGCACGTTTAATGATGCAACTCAAATTGTCCTCTGCTATAGCTTTCCTAATAGCTTCTAATTTAGAATCTGAGCAAGGTAAGTCTGACATTATTGCACCTACAAACATATCTAGTTCATCATTCAAAACATCTGTAACCTTCTGGGTACCGGCGTTGACTGGGGCTCTTGAGAGCGTGTCAGGAACCAAAAACGTTTTTCCCGATTCAAAATGCATTTTATAATCAAACTGCATCAACCTCATTCGAAATCTTTGCAGCCTAGGTGTGAGATCAGACAAAGGTTTCTGTCCTAAAATTTGCAAGGGAGGCTTATGATCAGTGACTGAGATGATGCTTTTTCCTATTATGTAGGATGAAAAACGCTCACAAGCCCACGAGGCTTCTTTCATAAGGCAAGAGCTTCTTTTTCAACTTGTGAGTACCTGGTTTCCGCATTGTTTAACATACGTGAAGCAAACTGGATAGGTTTCCAACGTTCATCTACTTTTAGTTCGATGACAGCCCCTAAACCAAAACTGGAAGAATCAGCAAAGACCCGTGTATCCAAATTAGGGTCATAAAGGTGTAAAACCGGAGCCTTAAGCAATGCATCTGTTATTGAAACAAAAACTTCTTCATGATTTTGAGACCAATGCCACTCATTTTTTTGAAGATAAAAGAGGCTTAAGCTGTTCAGAAAGATTTGGCATAAATTTCATCATATAATTCCTAAAAATCGTCTCAGCTCACTTTGGTTTTTAGGCCTGGGAAACTCTTATTGCCTTGGTATTTTCTGGGTCTGTCAATACCTTCCCATTATCGATTATGTGCCCCAAAAATACTATTCTGGACTTTGAAAATTCGCACTTGGTAGGGTTCAGTGTTACACCTAATTCCATAAGCCTTTCAAGTACCATATCAAGCCTAACATCATGTTCCTCTTCTCCCAAAAACACAAATATCGTCTATCAAGTTGAGAACTCCCTCCATTCCCATCAATACCTAAAGTATTTTTCGTTGGAAATGTTCAGGGGCTGAAGAAATGCCAAAGGGTAAGCGCTTAAAATAATATCTTCCAAAAGGCGTAACAAAGGTTGTAAGTTTGGCCGTTCTTTCATCTAATCTCACCTGCCAGAAGCCATATTTGTGTCCAGTTTCGAAAAGTACCTGGCGCCCCGCCACCAGAATCTGAGCCCAATGCTTTCGCCCCATGTTTCCTCAACAGTGGGCCATAAAACTAAACGCCCTCTTTCCCTCGTATATTGATTAAGAGCACCAGTCAAATCCACACAAAGACCGAACATTCGCCTGATTTCTCTTTGGCACTAACCTCTATAGGAGAGCACACATTCAGTCGCTTCCGCTAATCGGAGAAATAACATCACGCCTTCTTTTACCCATACCGATCAAGTTCGGTCTTTGACTTTGGTCCTATAAGCTTACAGGGAATTCTGGCCGAGGGGTTAACAACGTGTAACGGGCTTTGGCCCATTTTTCTTTAATTTTAATATAATAAGGTTCACCAAAGCTTCCTAATCCATTAAATAATTTGGGGTAATTTCTGGCCTATATTGTCTAATGAAACTTCATTTTTATTTGGCAACAAGGAGAATGCGATTATACCACATCTTTCCTATATTGGCCTCATACTGTCAGTTTAAAACAAACAAGTCCTTTGAATACGACATTCTTCCCCCCGTTTCAAGCTTAACCTTCGAAACCCCTACTAACTTTCAGCTTTGTATTATCAGGACCATTCAAAACGAATTTTTTGTGAGGCCTCAATTCTAATCCAAGGCGTTCTGCATCCTTGTAAACCAATACAACTGACATCTGCACCTCTATCTATTTTAAAGCGTACAAAAATGGCGACCGTTAACCAACAGCTGGATAGTAAAGTGGTCCACCCCGAATGCCCCAATTAGCAACGGGCTTTCCCTCTCACCGTAATAGAGATAATTCAATGATCTTGGTTAATTTTGAACAGCTGATTTCATTTCCTCTTGCACACTCACGTATTGAGCCACAGAAAAGTTTAAAGAGGTTCCTCCTTTCTTAAGGAGAAAAGCCACATCGAAAACATATTTTAAAAATTAAACCACGAGCCGGACAATTTACAAAAGAAATATTCTTTAAAGATCCCCACAAACGACCGACAACTGGAAGTAACCTTGGAAAATTAGGTTATATTACCAGCGGGTCTTTATGACGCTCGTTTTTATTTTTCTCGCCTAGTCCTAGGTTTCCATAAAACCTCCTCCCCAGAACCACTGTTATTTAAACCAATCTTCTTTCTTCCACTGATAAATTTATGTTTAAATGCTTCTGACTCTTTGTGCCTAATCACCACAAACGCATCCTCTTTGGGCTTTAGTAAGGGTCAGAGAGAAGACCATTCCTGAAATCTGAAAGATGTTTCGTCGGTTCGATATCGACAGCTGCTGAATCCCAAAATAACCAGTAACATAGCTATAAGCAGTACACATACAATATCCTCATGATATTGTTCGACAACTCTTTCTCTCTCTCTTCTCGCCACAAATCACTAAGTTTTTTCGATTTTCGATCGCGTTTTTTTTTCGCGGTTTTTCGAGTTTCGAGGTTTTAAATTTTTCGAGTTAGTCTTTTGGTTCGGATCTCACAATCACTGCAAGCCCACTCGCATCTCTCTTCCGAGACATTTAATGGAGGTCATTTTATAATAAACTCATCTAACCCTTTCAATTTTCAGCAAATTGTTTTGCTCTTTTTAGGAAAAATTGACTCTATGATCAAATATTATATTTTTTCTTAGTTGTAAAATATTCATTAAAACTGCTTCACAACAGCATATGAACATATGAAGTCCTAGCTTCGATATTCGATATAGTTTACTGATGGCTGAATACTAAAAGTCCTGAAATATGCTGGATGGTAGAGGAACCAATTGATCAGGATCAATAAAAAGGCCTTGTCCTCTACTGTTTTTTAATATAATTCAGAGTGCACTTTCGGAGTCAGCGCTCCATCCTCAGTGCCTGCTGACCAACACAAACCTCGAGTTAATTTAACATTTCCAGCATGGCCAAAGGAAAAATAAAACAAACAGCTATAGGATCTCGTGCAAGGGATGAGATGCACTCTTAAATGGGGGCAAAGTGGTTGAAAGATAAGGACGCGTCTTATGGGAGCACATCACTCGGCGGGACACTGAGTTCTCCGCACACGCCAGAAAAGAAGGGGGCCGTGAAATGTCCACTTAAAGTATTAATGGCTGTATGTGGAGAAGAGAGGGCAAAAGATTAAATACGGCTGAGGGGCTTGCATGTATGGCCTGTGACAGGACAGGCGAATGGACGATAGGCAACAATTTATAAGAAGGAGGAGGCGGTATAGAGCTGGCGACATGTCGGTTGGACGGGGCCCTGTCTATCTCTACGGGGGCCAGAGGGTTAGTCGCCCGGTGGTCTTAGTGGTCCAGTGCAACGCAGTTTAAATCAGTTACCTCCTCTCGTTCTCTTATCCCATCCTTTTATTAGTATGGGGTTTTTTTTTTTTGTTTTTTTTTTATATTTTATATGTCTCTTACAGTTCCTCTGGGTGGTTTTTTAAGAGGTTCTCACCCACTGTGATATGTTTTTCCATATAAATCTTAAATTTAGGTATTTTTTTAGTTTTTAATTTTATTTAGCGTTTTGACATATGCTTATCGTTGTTTTTGCTTTTATTATCTTGACTTGTTATTAAATTTTATATTGTTTTGGCTTTTTTTTTAGTAGTGCTCAGTGATTAGGATTTTATATTTTTATTAGTTGACTAGTTTTAAGGATTTAACATTTTGTTTTTACTCTTTATATTGTGTTTGTTTTTATGACTGTGGTTTATTTGGCCTTTGGCCATGCTGTGAATGTTAAATTAACTCGATGTTTGTGTTTGTCAGCAGGCACTGAGGATGGAGCGTTGTCTCGGAAAGTGCACTCTAAATTATATTAAAAAACAGTAGAGGACTTGGCCTTCTTATTGATCCTGAAAAGTCCAAATATCCCGTTTAATATTGAATATAAGGAATAAATCCATATAACAATATTTATAGTGAATTTAATTATTCAATACAATTTTTCAATCCGACGCACAGTAACAGTAATATATACACCCTTTCCCAACTATTCCGTTTTCTTTTATTAACAAACTTTACCCTTAGTTTTGCATGAAACACTTATATATCGAGTAAGGTAGGAGTTAAAAACCAACTTGACTAGTAGCATCAATCGAGAAACAACGAAACAAAATATTACAGATACAGCTATTATTAATGTGAATATAAAGTACCTTTTTTCCATTAATAATGTTTACCAAATATTACAGTTTTACATAATTATACCATAAAACGGCTGATTGAAAGTCTGGAAAGAAGAATCAGATATCAAAATTGCTTAATATATATCATATTCTAGGTCGTTTCCCAAAATAAGAGCTATTTTGTACAGTAAATTAAACTGTAAATTTATGTTTCTATTCTGTCCTTCTCGCTTCAGTTTCACTTTCACTCTACGACTTTTCTTAGCTCCAACTAGGGTTCGTTGTGAGTAAAGCAAAGATTTTTGAACGGTATATCATGCAATTCCAAGCCCATTTCTTTATAGGACCCATTATACAATAATGCACATAAATGTTATTGTTTCAAACTATAATAATAAGTATTTGAAGGAGACATCCTGCAGTTGTAGGGATCGATTCACTTATGGCCAATCTTCTACTGAGGTCAAAAAGGCAGTCTTGACCCTATTTCCAAAGATTTCCTCAAATATCCATCGACCATACATATTAGATGAAGAAAATGTGGCCCAAGATCACTAAAAAAATGAGAACCGTTCAGAAATTTATATATATATATATATACTTATATATATATATACACACACACACACACACACACATATAGATATATATATATATATATATATATATATATATATATATATATATATATATCTTCTTAACTATAGATGACCCCCTTCTTAAATTGTTCAAATATGCTGAAAATGGTGTCATATTAGGTCAATGAATAAACACTACTTTCTTCAAATCATCAGTTTTAATTTAATTTCCCAACGCGTTTCAAGCCGTTCCGTCTTATCTAAAATTGCAATTTCAAATTTGTTTGGTAAATTTTGAACATTCTATTTACACATCTTATTACTAATTTTGTACCTCACTTTTAGGTCCACCATCTAATTGCTACACCAGCATTGTAAATATTTTTTTTTTTATAACCTCCAAACTATATATTTATATATATAGGTACTTGCCTGCACCACAAATCTTTTTTTGACCCTTACCAAAAATGACTTGTAGAAATTTTATGTATAAGTAAAAATCAAACTCGCTTAGAGCTAAAAATGAAAGGGGGGGGGGAGGTAGTTAGTAGGAATTAGAAAATCTTAACGATCACCGTTTTTATAAGTAATGTAAGAACAACCATTCGGATTCCTTGGTAATTGGTATTCATGTGTTGAATAAGTAATTTTGGTTATCCGTGAACCACAAACGTCTAATAAATGTATGCATTAAAATTTATCAATTTTAATTGATAAATTAATTCCTTAATAAATGGGAGTTTTTAAATAAATAGAACAAGTTATTAAATGTCAAAATATTCCAATAATTAAACTAATATCGTTGAATTTAGATCAACCATATCCAATTATAGAATTTAATGAAATTAATACTAAATTTTGAAAACGTGTAGCTATAATATTAATAGATGAAGAAGATAAAAAACAAGTTTTTCTCTCAGGTATATTTTATGAGAAATTATCTAAAAAAGATTATTCAATCATTGAATACACAAAAATTATCATTTCTTTATAATGGATTAAAAAACATAAGTGATGA
The DNA here is from genome assembly GCA_019009955.1 of Riptortus pedestris. Taxonomy (NCBI): domain Eukaryota; kingdom Metazoa; phylum Arthropoda; class Insecta; order Hemiptera; family Alydidae; genus Riptortus; species Riptortus pedestris. The sequence goes on along the minus strand of CM032230.1, from coordinate 128,512,886 downwards.
CAAAAAGATTCATATTATTGACTTTCTAGATTACAAAGATGTAGTAAAGAAAAAGGTATGCAAATCTAAAAAAAGCCCGTCACGGGGCTGTGTAAACTGAGATTTCCCATGTGAAGTTTTACAATAGAGAGATCTGCATACTTGCATACTATACCACCGTGATTAAATACAAACGGTAATGAGAAATCTTTCAGTTAATTAAAATTAATTCCCAACTGAAACAGCTTCTGAATTGTAAGAATAATTTATATTTTAATATCTCGAATTTTAGTAGTCCAAGAACTAAAGAAGGGGGAGGGGGCGGATGAACAGAACGTATTTGCATAAATCTCACAAAGTAAGGAAGGTAAGGTAAGGTTAGAAACGACAGGTAAGGTTAGAAGAAGCTTCCACCTGAGCCGAGCAATAACGGAAATGGCCGACCTAATCCGAACTATACCCGACCACAGACTTCATAAAAATGCAAATATCACGGTCAATATTCAAGATAGAGAAAAAAATGTATATAACAATACATATAGTATATTTAATTTACAATAAGATTAGTTTTATAAAAATTTTTGATCCGATTCAAAATAAAAGATATATTTTGAATTTTCGATAATCCCGCGTCTAAACCCCCCTCCCTCTTGACCGATCTCAGCCATTAAAGAACTTTATCTGTCTTTTTACAAAAAACTACTAAATAGAGAGTTTTTTATCTATCAAACAAAAATAGAGACCGCTAGAGCGATAACAGACAAATATATATATATATATATATATATATATATATATATATATATATATATATATATATATATAATTTTGAACGGACCTCATTTTCGTCATCTCCTGGGTAGGATCGATGGACATTTGAAGAAATTTTTCGAAAATCGGGTCATGAGTACGACCTCAATAGCTGATTTCCCTTCGGGGAAATCTGCTAAAAATTGAAAGCGATAGTGATAATAAATTTCCATATTTTAGGAGGAAAAAAATGTTTTTTTATGAATTATTAGGAATATTTATGTTATTAAATTTAAAGAGATATTAAGGATTTTTGGAATTTCCCCTCTATACCCCTTTTGTACTCGTCGGATTTTAGCCGTTAACGAACTCGATCTTTGTTTTACTTGAAACGTTTAAATATCAAGTTTGGTAAACGAAAATTGCCACCACTAAAGCGTTCACAGACAAATTAAAAATTTCCGTTATTATAAGTTAGGTAAATACACCGTTATTATAATTAAGGTAAGATTCACGTAAGGTTTCTTTCGACAAAAGATCAACCTCGGAATTGTAACTCAGACTTAACTATCTACCACAAGCCATGCGTATACATATGTTTGAAACGAATTCAATATTTCCAATAATATAGCAGTAGCTAATTGTTTAATTTTCTACAAGTACTTGACCCAAACGGAGTTACAGATATTACAGGGCTATTAAAGTTTACTCTCAAAATGCAAGTACTTGACCCAAACGAGAGTTACAGATATTACAGGGCTATGATAACCTAGTAGATTTTCGCCCTAAAACCTTACGAAACAAACAATCATTTGGCATTCATGTGATCGACAATCAATTTTGGATGTCTATCAACAACAAAATTGGATTGGTAAGAAAGTAGTGTGAAACAGAACTCAACGTAAGAAATAAAGAACAAAATAAGTGAAATGTTTTCACAGGCTTTAAGGCCAATTACACATACGTATGTACACCTACATTGGTAATTTTCTCCATTGAGCTGCTGTTCTTTCAATGGTTTGTAAGGTTACAGGTTGTATTATAATAAGTAAATAAATACAATATTTATTAGTGGCAAACGTACTAGTGGAGTGGTTCTGATAGAATAACAAAGACACAGACATCTAATGATTGTCTTCAAAGAAGGCAGATTCCCGTGAAATTCACTTTAGGGCAAGTACCTCCGAAGCTGATTGAGTTTCTATATATCATCAGAGCGAGATTGAAGCTAATCCCACGCCACTCGCTCCGAAGTAAATAGCTATTTATTCTGTAAAAGAGTATAATTACGAAATTGGGCGGAAGGACGACTTTTAAATAGCGTGAGAAAGTATAGTGGATAGGGTTTCTGTTTGATGGAAACACACTCTCTCTCTCTCTCCCTCTTCCTTTTCCCAAGGCGGTGTGTGCGTCTGGAGTGCAGAAGAGACCCGGGTCACGTGTCCTGGAGGGAACACCTGCTGTCTGGCTGGATTCCTCCCGTGATATCCTCCAGCCATCGCTGGACAGCAATCCCTTCACTCTCACTCGTGACACCCTATCATTTTATATGGACGGCTACTCGACCTCTATTCGTCCCACGATTTTATTAACCAGATTTTATATAAGGGAAATCAGCCGTTGAGGTTGTACTAATGACGCGATTTTCGAAATTTTTCTTCAAGTGTCCAGCAATCCTACTTAGTAGATAACGAAAATGAGGTCCGTTCAAAATTGGTTTTATATATATTGTTACGTTTTTATTACCAAAACCAGTAATAAAAGTTGTTAATAAGAGTTCTTTTTGGATTGCAAAATTAAACACTCACAAGTTTCACAGTATTTATCACTGCACAATTTATTTCACAATGCACAATACACTTGGTAATTATTCTTAATTACTACTCACAGTATGCACTGATAGCGTCACTGTTCTTCAGATTACACAGTCCAGTAATTCACTCACGGTCACTGAAGTGCAACAAATTCGCGGCACTGCACTGTCTTAAACACGGCACTAAACTGCTACTTACAGTCACGGCACAACACTGATCTTATAAAAACACTTTACCGCACTGCACTAAGTCGCACTGTAGCAACCAATACACATATGAGCACTTGCTTTTGAAAATTTGAAATATCTCTGTTACGGTATGTCAGATTAAAAAATTGTATAGAACCAATCATATTAAAAATTAAATATACTATAAATATTGTTATGCACATTTATTCTCTATCTTGAATATTAACTGAGATATTTGCATTTTACATTTATGTGCCTTTAGCAAGCCCCCACTCCTACTCATGTTGCACAAACAATACTATGTTATATAATAAACCACATTATTCGGAGCTTAAATACAGAACATTGTTTTCTAGAGACCTTTATAATACGAGATACATGTAAATAAGCTCTGGTGATCACCCCCCCCCCCTGTCTTAAGTTCTTGGAATTCTAGAATTTTATTAATTGAGATAAAAATTAATCATGAAAAAATTATTCATGAGTCATAGAAAATTACAGTTCCTCTGTGAGGACAGTCGCGACGTATGTAAAAGGGTGACGAGCACTTCAGAAATGTAAGTAGCAATTTATAATTAGATTTAATAAATATATCATAGATGTTGGCACCTACTTATACAAAATAAAGAAAAAAAAGTAGTAAGGGATGTTTTAAATTAACGTTATTAATTATTTATACTTTTTTTTTTTTTTTTTTTGAAAAGGGATAGGCCTTGAAGAGGTGACAAGTAAGCCACAAACGTAGAGCAGTTTCAATAAAGTTTGCACCGAAAAATTGTTTTTTATTGGAGATGATTGCCATCTAATATGAAAAATATATAAATATGTGTAGAATAAATATGTTTTTATTTATCTATTATTTCAATTTCATAAAATTTGAAATCTATTTTTTTATCTTTTATTAACATATAATATTAGTTTTTATTTATATAAAAATTTGAATCATCTATTTATTGGCATTAATAGTGGTTGATATCTTGTTTTTGTGTGTTCTGAGTTTCTGTTCAATATTTCGTTTCTTATTTTTCTATTAAAAACTTATTATATTCTATACTTATTTTTTCTTAAACAAACTTATTATACGAAGACATAGAGAGACCGAATCCTAAACAAATGGCAATGTATGGAAGTAAAGAACCACCTCCGCAGGAACAAAAGTACTATTAAGGAGTTTCCATCGAGCCATAGGAGTACTAGGCGGGCTGAAGTAGTTCTTGCCAGACTCGGGACATTTAATGACAAGGATTGATAACCCTATGTGCAAATACAGCAATAAACACCTTACGATAAAACACATACTAACATATCTGAAACACATCAACATTTAAAAAAAACATATTACAAAATTGAATAGGTCTTCAGCATACCTAAAAAGATTTAAAAGGGTTACCTTTTATAATATTCTTTAGACAAAGCACGGATATGAGAAAGAATCATATATTAAAGAAATATTTTCCATAATATAAAAGTACAAAAAAGGTAAGTACATGAAGGAGTAAATATATCATCAAAGCACGTTATGTTTATTTATCTAATATTTATTTATTTTTGTTTATTAATTGTCCTTATTACTAGTATTTAATGATTATTTGTTGTATTTAATTTTTTATTTGTTGTTTCAGTTTTCGTTATTTTTCTATAATTTTGTTTTCATTTTACATTGTGAAACTTTGAGCCAAATCGCCAAGATGCGGGTGCTCCTGTATAAATAAATAAAAAAAAAAAATTCTATTAGTAAATACATTTTTATTTTTTGTCCAAAAAAAATATTAAATGACCAATGTCGTCTTGGTTGCGAAGCTCCTGAACAAAATACAATAAATGAGATTGGTTATTATAATTTTTCGATCTATTTCATAATAGCTGAGATATTCCGAAATTTCTGTTTTCCTCCCTCAATCCCCTCCCCTCCTCTCCAGCGTCTGATCTCAGCTTTTGCAGATGTAATCGTAACTTTTCCATGAAGCGGTTAACTAAAGTGTATGTTATTTATAAAAAAAAAAAAAAAAAAATATGTAGTACAGTAAGTAAAATCTTAATCGAGGTACAGTGAACACGCACACTGGATTTAGTGTAGGTTCTAAAATGTTACTTAACATTTTTTCTTTAATATTTCGACATAATAAATAAAAAACCTAATGCAGGCACCACTATAATTCCCTGTATTTCTACAATGTAAATAAAGATATATGTCTTGCCGGACTTTATTTTACATGTTTTCATTTTAACCAACATTTCAAATTGAAAGGTTCATTTGTGACTAGGTTCCGCCCATTATAAATTGATATTATGTAAATATTTATTGATTATGCATTATAAATTAAGTTCTAATAATGACCATAAAAGTTTTTATTTACTTGAAACATTTTTCATTAAAGTTTATATAAATATCTCTCATTTGTAATTCAAACGTTACGAGGCATATCTTTCTGAAATGAAACCGCAGAATTAAATTAACGCATTAAGCTCATCAAATTGAAACACAGTGGAAATGTGTCAGGTATGGAGCTACACACAGAGCCTAATGTTAGCTGTACTGAAAAAATGATGGTTAAAAAAAATCGATAGTGGATAGAGATCACATGCCACTGAATATGAGGGGGGAGGGGAGAGAGAGAGAGAGAGAGAGAGAGAGAGAGAGGAGAGAGAGAGAGAGAGAGAGAGAGGAGGGAGAGGGAGAGGCAGAGGGAGAGGGAGGGAGAGAGAGAAAGGGAGGGAGAGGGAGAGGGAGGGGAGGGAGAGGGAGAGGGGAGAAGAGAGAGGAGAGAGAGAGAGAGAGGAGGGAGAGAGGAGAGAGAGAGAGAGAGAGATGAGAGAGAGAGAGGAGAGAGAGAGAGAGAGAGAGAGGAGGAGAGCAGAGGCAGAGGAGAGGGAGGGAGAGGGAGAGGGAGGGAGAGGGAGAGGAGGGGAGGGAGGAGAGGAGAGGGAGAGGGGGAGAGGAGAGAGAGAGAGAGAGAGAGAGAGAGAGGAGAGAGAGAGAGAGAGAGAGAGAGAGAGAGAGAGAGAGAGAGGGAGAGGGGGAGGCAGAGAGAGGGAGAGGGGGAGGCAGAGAGAGGGGTAGGGAAAGGGAGGGAGGGAGAGGGAGGGGAGGGGAGGGAGAGGAGAGAGAGAGAGAGAGAGAGAGAGAGAGAGGAGAGAGAGAGAGGAGAGAGAGAGAGAGAGAGAGAGAGAGAGAGAGAGGAGGGGAGGAGGGAGAGGGAGAGGAGAGGGGAGGGAGAGGGAGAGGGAGGGAGAGGGAGAGGGAGGGAGAGGGAGAGGGAGAGGGGAGGAGAGGAGAGAGAGGAGAGGGAGAGAGGAGAGAGTGAGATAGAGAGAGGGAGGGAGGGAGAGGGAGAGGGGGAGGGAGGGAGAGGGGGGAGAGAGGGAGAGGGGGGAGAGGAGAGGGAGAGGGGTGAGGGAGAGGGAGAGGGGGGAGGGAGAGAGGGGAGAGGGAGAGGGGAGAGAGAGGGAGAGGGGAGGGGAGGGAGAGGGGAGGGGAGGGAGAGGGGAGGAGAGAGAGAGAGAGAGAGAGAGAGAGAGAGAGAGAGAGAGAGAGTTTGATGAGTGTTAGAACCTAAAAATCTATCTGGGATTTGAAAAAATGTCAGATATATATCACCTTGAAAATTCATCTATTCTTTGGTATATTTTGCTTATATTCACTCAAAAAAATCGAAAAAATGCTTAGTATTCGATTCTATGAGCAGAAAATACTATATAGAAGTAGCTCAAAGATTATTAATTATATAATAATCATGAGTCGGTTCAAATACCTTGGATGATTTCAATAATATTCCACACCTCCAAAATTAAAAACTACTGTTATTTTTTTATTTTTCTTACTTAATAAAACAAACATTGATGGTTTGTTTGTTTATATAGGAATCCACTTTCGTCTTGTAGTAGGTAGGATCGATGTACTTCAAATCTTAAATATTTAGTAATGTGAATAGAATTTCAATATACGTAACTGTTATCAGAATATTATATATTTATTATTTCGAAATTTATACGTTTCATGTAAAACGTGTATGAAGTTAAGAATTAATTACACATCTAAACAACATTAACATATACACATACTATAGAAAATTACTTCGCAATATTACATTACTTTACAAGTGTGTATACATTATTATTTATTTCGTTGTTTTATTTTGTTTTTCTTGTTTTCGTTCTTCAGTTTTAGCAGATTTCCCAGCAGAAGGGAAATCAGCTGTTGAGGTCGTACTCATGACGGAATTTTCGAAATTTTTTCCAAATATCCATCGATCCCACCTGATCGATGACGAAAATGAGGTCCGTTCAAAACTGTGTGTGTGTATATATATATATATATATATATATATTATATATATATATATTTATAAATTTATTTTAGTGGTTTTATGTAAAAAGAAAGATCAAGTTCGTTTACGGCTGAAATCGGACCAGTGGGAGGGAGGGGGGGTTTAGAGGGGAGGATTTTCGAAAATTCGAAATATTACCGTTACTATACGAAGGTTCGAAAAATTGTATAGAATCAATCTTATTGAAAATTAAATTTACTATAAACATTTTTATATACATTTATTCTCTATCTTGAATATTAACCGAGATATTGGTGTTTTTATTATATCTGGGCGGATAAAGGATGAGAGTGTTTCCCACAAAAAGCTATTTCAGCCGTGTTCACTATAAATGTTCAGCGTTCTCGTGGAAGAATTTCCTCTTATTGTAAAACTTTTTCGTGGGATATTGCCTGTGTAGTTTATACAGCCCCTGCGTGACGGGGTACTTTCTTTCTCTTTTTCTTCTGTATTTATATTTATATTGACTAACAATAATTAAATTACCTTGATGTTTTTATACATAAGTTTTCGTAAATGGTTTCAGGAATTCCATTGCTCATTTGAAACATTTTATTTGTTTCCTCATTTGTGTTTACTGATACAAGTGTGATTCGCCATCGTAGCGGAACTCATTTAAATAAATAAATAAAGGTTTAATTATTGTACCAGAATATTAATAATTAAAACGTCATTTATGAGCGTGTAACCTTGTAGTGTAATATGTCTCAATTATAACATAATTAATATTTTAGCCAGTTTTTGTCGAAACGTGCCACAATTAACTAGTCACGAATATCAATTCTATTAAAATTTGACACTTGCTGTTTATATATTTTTTCCCCCTTATGCTTGTTATTTGCATTTTTTCTGCCTTATTTGTCTAAGTGTGTATAAGTATTTTGTCATAGTACTAACATAATTAACTAACATATATCCATATTGGGAAAACAAGAAAAATAAATTGTTAAGAAATTGTTCGTGTTAATTTGGCTTATTATGAAAGGGAAACGTTAAATTCAAAATATTAAATATGCATTACTTAAATGGAAATTACTGGGAAAAAAATATTATTCTTAGTTTTTACACAAAATCCATTAAATTAAATATGACTCCACACAATTAATTGCCTTTGTTTTATTCGGTGCAATTAAATATCATATTATTGTAGATTTGACACAGAAGTCGCTATACCATCCATACAGTCTAAATTTTGGCCCTGAAAATAAACTTGACTCAACACTTATGAAAATCCTTTATGATGGAGACAATTTTCTAAAATTCCAATAAAGTGATTGATACCTTAAGGGAAATCAGCTATTGTGGTCGTACTCATGACACGATTTTCGAGAAAAAAGTCTTCAAATTTCCATCGATCCTACCCAGGAGATGACGAAAATTATATATATATATATATATATATATATATATATATATATATATATATATGTTTGTTAACGCTCTAGCGGTCGCAATTTTTGTTTGATCATTACCAAACTCGGTATTTAACCGTTTTATACAAAAAGAAAGATCAAATTCGTTAATGGTTGATTACTGGCCTGTGGGAGGGGGGGGGGGTTAGAACTTCCAATAAAGCGATTGATACAGGCACTTCAATGAGTTATTTGAAGTTTTAATAAAACAAATCACAAGAAAAGCTAAGAATATTAAGATTGGTTATGGCCCATATGTGTGTCAATGAATAATATACTCAACATATTGTTGCGAAAATTAAATAAATGAAAGAATTGGACAGAGGTGGTAACGTTTTTGGGGAGTGCGAGGAGATCAAAGATGCCGCCATATGGTCGCGCCCGTCCTAGTCCCTACCAGTCCAGACCTCCAAGAGTCCAGACAATTCGGTTTTGATGTTTCCGCTTCTCAATAGCATACAGCTCGGCCGACCGTTATTTGTGTTCTCAGCTGTTCTGAAGTGATCATCAGTGCAACAGTGCGACTTGGTGCAGTGCGGTAAAGTGTTTTCCTGTAAAGAACAGTGTTGTGCAGTGACTCTGTAAGTAACAGTATAGTGCCGTGTTTAAGACAGTGCAGTGCCGTATTTTTTTTGTGAACTTCAGTGATCACGAGTAAGTTATTGGACAGTGTAATAAATAACAAGAACAGTGAAGCTAATAGTGCAGACTGTGAGTAGTAGTTAAGAATAATTCACCAAGTGTGTAGTGCATGGTTAAATAAATTGTGCAGTGATAAAAACTCTGAAACTTGTGTGTGTTTAATTTTGCAATCCAAAAGAACTCTTATAAACAACGTTTAGTACTGATTTTGCAATAAAAACGTAACAATATATACCAAATATTGTTTTCATTGTTACTGTTTGTGGTCCATGCAAATACGTTGTGTAACGACTTAATCACTTAACATTTTACGTTCTTATTTTTAATATGTTTATTTGTCCTATATCATTCTCGATATTTTATTGTCGACTCTCGCTAACACGAACCTCGATAACACGAAATCCTCGATATCACGAATTATTTTTAATCCCCTTGGAAAAACCTGTCTAACACGAAGAAATTACCATACGTAACACGAACTAATTTTCCGGTTATATTTTACCTCTATAACACAAAGAGAGACGAAAATTACCTCTGTAACTCGAAGTTCAGTAGATAAGACGAATTTGATTAGCGCATTACCTCTATATCACGATGTTCTCAGAATGGATTTGTTTAACACGAAATCCCGGCGTTCAAGTTGCAACCTGTCGGTGAGTCATAACCGGCGACAAGAGCCTTTAGTCTGCTTACTTTGTGTGGAGCGTTTTGATTTATGTAGTGTCGACTGTATGTGCGTGAAATATTCGAGAATGTGTGAGAAAAGACAACCCTAGGCATTGACTGTTGGTGAAAAGTTACAAATGATAAAGTTGGTGAACGAAGGGGTAAAGAAGAAAGACATCGCTACCAAGTTTAATATTCCAGGTTCCGCTATCAACAATTATAAAAAAACCCAATTAGAAATTGAAAAGCGGACAAACGAAGGTAATATTAAATGTAAAGTGGAAGAGATTGGCTGAATTTCCTGATGTCGAAGAATGCATGACGAAGTGGTTTAAGCAATGCAGAGACAAAAACGTTCCTCTTGGGGTCCGATAATTAGAGAAAAGGCCAAAAACTTTGCAAAATCTCTAGGTTTTTTTCTTTATTATGTATATATGCATATTTTAATTCATTTAAATATTCGTAAAATATTAAGATTACGTAGATTTGTAGAAGATGTTGGGAATAAATCACGGTACATTTTTTTACCTCTGTAACACGCATTTTCATTTAGTTCACCTCTATAACTCGAACTATGCCTAAGACGAACTATACATAACACGAACAAAAATGGCAGTCCCTTGGGTCTACTGTATTTCAATTCAACACTAAAGAACATATTAGTTATTTAAGAACGCTTAAGAAAAGTGGAGGTTTTTTGACCTTATTATCCTTCCGTTGAAGATGGTCCTCCACCAGCCAGTCCACATCCCGAGTCCCTTACTAGCAGATTTCCATTAAGGGAAATCAGCTATCGAGGTCGTACTCATGATGTGATTTTCGACAAATTTCTTCAAATGTCCATCGATCCTACCCAGCAGATGACGAATATCATATATATATATATATATATATATATATATATATATATATATATATATATATATATATTTGTCTGTTAACACTCTAGCGGTCGCAATTTTTGTTTGATCGTTACCAAACTCGGTTTTTAATCGTTTTATGTAAAAAGAAAGATCAAGTTCGCTTAAAACGGACCAGAGGGAGGGGGGACTTTTGAAAGTTCGAATATCTCCGTTATTATGCGTCGGATCAAAACATTGTATAAAATCAATCGTATTGGAAATTAAATTTTCTATAAATATTGTTCTATACATTTATTCTCTATCTTGAATATTAACCGAGATATTTGCGTTTTTCTCTGGGCTGTATTTCGCCAGAACACTGATGTATTTAATTAACATATATTATATTGGGAAAACAACAGAAACAAAATTTTAAAAGATCTGTCGATTCGACTTATTACGAATGCTAAAGAGAATTTAAAATTTTAAGAATGTAGAATTGGAACTGAAAATTTCTTGTTTTTCGATTTTACTGGAAAAAATATTCCAGTTTTTACACAAATATTCATTATTAAATTAAAAAAGACTCAATTGAATTAATCGATAAAAGTAAATGCCACACAATAATTCGATATTTAAACGTTTTATACAAAAGGAAAGATCAAATTCATTAATAGCTGATTACTGGACTGTTGGAGGAGATTGGGGGTTTAGAGGTTTTTTTTTTTTTTTTGTTTTTTTTTTTTGATAATTCGAAATATCTCCATTACTTACTCCGTATCGAAAAATTATATAGAACAAATCGTATTGAAAATGAAATTTACTATAAATATTGTTATATACATTTATTCTCTATCTTGAATATTAACCGAGATATTTGCATTTTTCAGTTTTCAGCATTCAGCAAATACCCACTTCTACTCTACTATAAACAACTCTGTTATGAAATAAACCACATTATTCGATGCTTAACCCTCCGTCGGGCGCACCTCTGAACGAAACAAAATCGGGCGCACCCGGCCTGAGAGGCCGCCCACATATTTTAAACACCCACTACCCAACTAATTAATTTTAATTTAAAACGCTGGTAGGAGAGACTTCGCTAGGATCTTTGGAAACCAAATATAATATAATTATAACGTAAAATATTGTTTTTATTAGAATAGAATGAAGCTTATACTAAAACAAGTAAAATTGATCAGGTGCATTCGGCCTGAGAGGCCAGAGTTAGACTAGCACTTATTTCTCAAGATATCGACGAACTTCCATATAGAATAGCATTAATCTTAGTAAAAGGGACGATTGCAATAGATATATCTTGAAAAAAAATCATCTTCGAAATTAAGGAGCAATTGGGCGCAGTCGGCCTCACAAGCCACCTAGGGACCAGTCGGTCTGGATGAAGGATGGCAATAGACTAAAGTAGGGGATTCTAAGCATGAACACAAATCAGGAAATTACTGGGAATGGCCCCTCACAGGGGAAACAGAATGAGGCGTGGTATCAAAAAGTATGTTTTCCTGGCCTCTCAGGCTAGCTGCGCCCGACGGAGGGTTAAATACCATATATTGTTTTCAAGGGACCTTAGGAGGTAAATGCAAATATGTTCTGGTGACCCCCATCCCAGTCGTAAGTTCTTGGAGTACTAAAATTTGATTGATTGAGAAAAATTATTCTGATCCATTAAAAATTACAGTACTAGATATAGTAAATAGCTTTCAATAAAATTAATATGTTATATTCTGATATATTTCAGTGATTGTTTTTCTTTTCTGGTGAGAAGTTGGCACACCTGTTTGCTAACGTTTCAGGAGGTTTCTTATTATCGTTTGTATTTATTCGTCTGATTGGCGGTGCTATATTGTTACCATTGTGTAGATTAATCTAATGTTAAATTTCAAGAGGGAAATCTGCTTAGTTTACGCAGCCCATGCGTGACGGACCTTCTTTATTCTCTAACATACAAACAACATCAATAGCTCATTTCCCTTAAAAGCCACTTCGACGAGATGGCATATCCAGAGCACAACGATAGGTCCAATGATCGTACCTTAACATTTTTGGGGACTTGTTTCAAGCCTTTGTTTGCATGGCTTACAAACATTTGGTCTATACGACTTACCTTTCATCTACATCTACTCGCATTGTGGTCATCCCTTCCTGGGGCTACTATTAAACATAGACAATGTCAATAATAAACAGAATCAGACGATTAAATTAATAAGGTCTTATTATGTGGAATCCTTGATCCCTTCACCTTAATTCCAGATTACTTTTTCTATCCCGATATCCGTTTCGTCTCAAAACGAAACCTTACTCAGAAATATTCAAGAATGCGCACTTAATTTCTTCTTATTAGCTGACAAATTAAGGATACATATGATTACTATATTATCGTGCCGGCCCGGCCGTTTAATTTCTACATTCGATTGGTCCAATTTTAAGTTGTTAGTTTCCTTGAAATGATTATAGGAAATTATTTAGTCCCTGAGAGTCTGTCTGGATTGTAACGTCGGCTTCACTTGAGACATTCGTGTGGTGTTCCGTGACGGCATTGCTGTCAGTCTTGTAGAAGTAGTTAGATGGGTTTTTATTTACGTCCTTTTCTCCGGGGTTTTTTTTTTTGGTGTTGACCACGACACGACACTGTTCTCCATACCCAGACCTCTCCAAATCCTCAGGCTCATGATAATAGAAACATGTCCTGTTCTTGTCTGTAATGGAAAACAGTGTTTCCTGGAAAATAAGACATTAATTCTCCTTTAAAGACTAAATATGATCGTACCTTTGAGCTAAGTTTAACTAGGACAATGAAAATGTTGTAGGAGATCAAACTTACTGCAATAAAAACCCATGTTTATACCAGAACCACTAAACATTGAAAACCCCTCAATCCCACTCATGTTATTATTATTATTTATTAACGTCCACTTTTTGCAACTAAGGCTAATTGGGACGGGTTATCTACAGGTTACTACCCTTTTCTAGCCAGGGTAGGACAGGATTTTATTTAATGAATTTCGTCACTAAATATATTCCTTTGCCCAGGCGGGAATCGAACTCGCCACTCTAGGATTACCATGTGATATTAAAGGCAATGCTTTAACTCACATGGCTAACCTGAGCCACTCACATAATATGAACAATATGCCGATAAAGCATAAACTTTTTATTAAAACAGGTTTTAGCAGATTTCCCTTAGCAGAAATTAGCTATTGAGGTTGTGCTCATGACGCGAGTTTCAAAATTTTTCTTCAAACGTCCATCGATCCTACCTAGAAGATGACGAAAATGAGATCGGTCAAAATTTTATATATCGATATATATTTGTCTGTTACCACTTTAGCGTTTGCAATGTTTTTTCATCGCTACCCAACTTGATGTATAATCGTTTTAAATAAAAAGAAATATCAAGTTCGTTAACGGCTGAAATTGGATCGGGGGTGGGTTACAGAGGGAAAATTTCGAAAATTCTTAGTATCTCCGTTATTATGTATCGGATTGGAAAATTGTATATAGCCAATCTTATTGCAAATATAATATGTATATATAAAAATGAATGTTTGTCTGTATGTCCTTTATAGAATCGTAAACGGCTTAACCGAATTTTATGAAATTTGGTATGTATATTACTACTAAAACAGGTTAGGTTTCTGGCTATATTAATATTCTCTGAGACGAACAGGAGTGGGGGTTATAAGGGAGGCCTAAAATTAAAAATAGCCATATTTCGTTTAATGGGTTTTGGTCAAATATGAACATAACAAAATAGTTTATTTTGTTATTTAGAGTAACTATTGCAATATACACTTTTGTCGTATACAGAACTATAAAAGAGTTATACGCTAAAACAATAGTGGGAGTCAACAATTTTATATGGCACAAAAAACTCAACCGAACTAAAGGAAACTCCGTATGTAATATGGTATTAACACTTCCCTGATTGTAAGCTATATTAAAATTTCGAGGTACGAACAGGAGTGGGGGCTGTAAGGGAATTCTGAAATTAAAAATAGCGATATTTCGTTTCCTATTGGTTTTTCGGGAATTACTCACATAACAAAAGCTGTTTGTTTTGTTATTTTAAGTAACTTTTGTAATACACTTTTGCCATATAACGAAGTATAAATGAGGTATACACGAAAAACTATAGAAGGGGTCAACAATGTTAAAGAATACGAAAGACTAAATCGAAATCAACAAAACTCTGTATTTTTGTCTATAAGCTATATTAACATTTTTAGGACGAACAGGAGTGGGGGTTGTTAGGAAGGCATGAAAAAAAGAAATTTTCACATTTCGTTTCCTATTGTTTTTTGTCGAAAGATCAAGTAACAAAATATATTTAATTTTAAATTTAGAGTAACTTTTATTATATACATCTTTATCTTATTTTAGTTGTTGGCGTAGCGACACACGCAGGGTACAACTAGTGGTCTATAAATGTTCTCATGTAAATTTGTTCACTATCTTGATTATTAACCGAGATATTTGCATTTTTTTTAGTTTTAGGTCTTCAGTATACTCCCACTCCTCCTCATCTCATATTAACAATATGCTATTATGCTGTGAAGCACTTTATTTGACACCTAAATACAAAATACTGCTCTCATCGGATTTTTACGTTTTGAGATAAATGCAAATACGTAACGCACGTGGGAAATCTTCTTAGTTAACGCAGCCCCTGCGTGACGGAATTTTTATTAACAACCACTTTGTGCTACTTACGTTAAAATTCCTTTATTATGACTCGAAAACTTTCATACGTCCTATCTTTTTGTAATAGTTAATTTTCTATAGTGTAGTACCCCTGCAGTATAGAAAAGTATTTTTACTATGATAAATGGTATTTAAGTATATTTTTTTCTGCATTTTTTTTTAACAGCATTAAATCAAATCACAATTTTTATATTATTATAAAACAATTAAATAAATGGAATATTAGTAAATAAATTATTAAATGAAATTGACATTTAGTAACTATAAATAATAATAATAATACATGGAAAAAGAAATAATAAAATTCATATTTAGGTGGAAGTATAAAAGTTTCAGTTCAGCTCAAATCTAAAGATATTATGAAGGTCACAAAGTAATAGTTGTTTTCAAACAATAATTGCCGTTTAGTAGCTGACCAAGGTCTGTTCTGAACAAAGTTTTTTATTAATGTCATCTAATAACGATGAAAAGCGCGTCACGCAGGGGCTTTGTATCTCGGTTAATATTCAAGATACAGAATAAATGTATAGAAGAATATTTATAGTAAATTTAATTTGAAATAAGATTGATTCTATATAATTTTTTGATCCAACGTATGGTAATAACAATAATTAGCTTTATTGGCATCCTTTTCCAGGATAAAAGTCTCTCCCTTAGGAGGTATAATACGGAGTCCATCCTAATTGTCAAAGTTTTCTGACCGTCCTCTTCCATTCTCCATCTCTCGCCACTCTCCACCAATTCCCCAGGTCTGGGCTCCGTAGAGTATGGAAGGATAAACACACATGCTCAGCACCTTGCTTTTCAACTTGTCACTGAGCGAGCCTTTGAAGATCATCTTGAGTGACCAGTACTTAGACCATCCTATTTTGATTCTTCACTGAAGCTCGTATTCCATTCTTTCTTTAAAAGACACACGCTGGTTTTTCTGTGTTTGTCATAATCCGACGAGTGGTAACGGGAATATTTCGAATTTTCGATAATTCCCTGCTCTAAACCCCCCCCCCCTCCCACTGGTCCGATTTCAGCCATTAAAGAACTGGTTTTTTTTTGCATAAAACATTAAAATATTGAGTTTGGTAAATATCAAACAAAAATTGCGACCACTAGAGCGTTAACAGATATATATATATATATATATATATATATATATATATATATATATATATATATATACATATAACATTTTGAACGGACCTCATTTTTATCATCTCCTGGGTAAGATCGATGGACACTTGAAGAAATCTTTCGAAAATCGCTTCTTGAGTACGACCTCAATAGCTGATTTCGCTTAAGGGAAATCTGCTAAAAGATGTGTGCAACAACTATTGTTGTATTCATGTTTCCTCTATTTTGAAGACTAACCGAGTTATTTATCTTTTTTTTTTTTGGTTATAGCTTCTCGTAAATTTCCCATCTCCACTCATTCGATTTCACTCCCTAAGTTCCTTAGTCTCTAAACATCTCATCTCTAGCGTACTCGTATTTCAATTCCTGTTGGCTTAGGCTGTTTAATAAAGGAGAAATAGAGAATAAATGGCGAGATGAGAAAACGCTGCATCTGCCGCTACAATGGCGATTCATCTTTTAACATGCTTGAGTATAGTTTTACAAAATTAAATAAATATTAAAATTTTTACACAGCTAAATTTTACAAACGTACTAAATAAATAGAATGGACAAAACTAACTATAAATTGTTAGTATATTTACAACATGAGGGAAAAAAAGTACAAATAAAAAATAAAACAACAACAAAAATATTAAAAGAAAAACTTAAAGAAATAGTTAAACTGGGAGGAGGCAAAATTTATATTCCACGTACAACTTTCATAATCGTAAATAATAGCTTTTATATTTCATCAAATAATCCGATATTTCCTAAATACTTAAAAACATCTTCTATAAACTGGCTACTGTCGGCCAGTAGTTCACATAAATTTGTGGGCCATGGGCACGTTTTTACTTGTGTGCAGCCAGTCAGTATGTGTTTTACAGTCAGCGTTCTGTTGCAGTAGCGACATATAGGTTCATCTTGTCTGCTCATTAGATATGAATGTGTTAGTCTAGTGTGTCCTGTGCGTAGGCGTGTTAGTACAATGTCTTCTCATCTTGAGTGTCTATTACTTGAAGTCCAGTTGATTTTCCTTAAGGAAAGTCAGCTAAAACAGTAGTTTCCCATGTATGCAGATGTTGCATTCAGTTCAAGACACAGCAACTAAATCGTGAAAATAATGTTATCCTGATAATGATATTTCTATTTGGGAATAATACATTTTTTTATTTTATTGCATTGAGAAGAAAATAACATGTGGAAAATGTCGCCTGTCTTTGGTAAACTAATCTGATATCAGATGATATTCTGGACCTGGGAGCGTTAAGGAGAAATCTTATCGGCTCGTGGCGCCTCCTAAGATATACTGCTTGATGCGGTCACATTAAAGACGGTCTGTCTGCTAGTCTTGGTCTATCATCACCCTACATCAGATTTCCTAGAGATCTTGTGCTAGCTTTGAAGCTTTTCTACCTGCTGACATGCTGGAGAGCTATAGGATAAATAAAGAATAATAATAAAAAACTATTTTCATGTATAAAGAGGTCTTTAAAAAAAAATTAAACTAAAATAAGGAGATAACTTAATTTAATCAAGATAAATCGAAACAAAAATAACACAGTTCTGCGACATAAATATTGTTTCAAATTTAATAACTGATTTTTATGGTGTTTTCAAAGCTGATTTCAGAAAAAATATTTAAAAAATTTCATCTCATCATCAGTTATCAGTTATTTCACAAATTGCTTGTATAGTTTTAGCTTTTTTCGATATTTTCGTACATATAATGCATTTTCAGTTGCATAGCAATTTTTATACGTAAAATAAATGGTAATTAGGAGAAACCAGCAGTATTTTCATGACAGTGCTTGTCCTTGCTCTCCCCCTCCTCCATCCACTTACTGACTCTCAAGAAGGTGACCTGGTGTTTTGAAGTGACGTTTCTGGACTTATGGCTAGTTTCAAAATAGAATATGTTCCTGATCAGTGGAGACTTTTTATCGACTCTTCAAAAAGAAGCCTTAAAGCAGTACTTTTACACAATGGCAATGTGTATGCTTCTACGCCAGTTGGACACTCGGTTCATTTAAAATAATGCTACGAAAACCATGAACTGGTTTTAAGCAAACTGTGCTATTCAGACCAAAAACGGTCACTCTGTGGTGATTCAAAAGTGGATTCAATGCTGCTTGGTCAACAATGTGGCTATACAGATTTCCCTTGCTTCCTCTGTGAATGGGACAGCAGAGACAGAAAGCACCATTACATAAAAAAGGATTGACCCTTAAGAAAAACCTTACAGGTTGGGGTTAAAAATGTTGAGAGGGAAACCCTTGTGTATCCCAAAAAGGCCTTACTTCCACCCCTACACATTAAGTTGGGCCTGATGAAACAGTTTATCAAGGCATTGTCAAAAGAAGAAGAGTTTTCAGATATCCTTGTGGACAGTTTCCTGGTTTATCGGAGGCAAAGCTGAAAGATGGAATCTTTGTCGGACCAGACATTAGACAACTAATGAGAGATCCCAACTTTGAGGAAAAAATGGAAACAAAAGAAAAATCAGCATGGACATCTTTTAAATTGGTTGTTACCGGTTTTCTGGGAAACAAAAAGATCAAAACTATAATACAATCGTCGCAGACATGCTCGACAACTTTAAGAAACTTGGTTGTTAAATGAGCAAGTTCATTTTCTCCACTCACATCTTGACTATTTCCCTGCAAACCTTGTTGATGTAAGTGTAGAGCCTAGTGAAAGATTCCACCAAGACATAAAGGAAATGGAAAGAAGATACCAAGAAAGATGGAACGTCAACACAATAGCGGACTACTGCTGGATGTTAAAAAGATATGATCCTCAACGAGCCCACAGCCGGAAAAGCAACAAAAGAAGCTTCGACAGAAAGAGAAAGCGTTATTATAATGACTCATAAACTTAAAGAGAAATAGAAGTGTACTGGAAAGGTAGTTTAGAACCTGATTTAAAAGTAAAATAAAATGTTATAAATTTAGAAAAATGGCTTAAATGTTGTTATTATACCCAAAAACATTCCCTTCTTTGTGAGAAAACTTGACGTGATAGAAAAAAAACGGATTGCATTTTTGAAATAAGCGCTGAAAGGTACGTATATATAAAAGTCAGTTATCAAATTTCAAACAATTTTTTTGAAAAAAATTTTTTTGCAGACCTGTGTAATCTATTGCAAAAACTGAACGTATTTAGTCATGATAAAACAGAACAAAAAACGATAAATGTAGTTAGGCGATTGTAGAATGGAGTCAGAACTTTTCCATTGTTTTTCGCTTCAATATCACATCTAATGTTTTGCCATTTTTGACATTTTTCTTCAAATGTCCATCGATCCTACCCAGGACATGACGAAAAAGTCCGTAACGCAGGGGCTGCGTAAACTAAGCAGATCTCTCAGGGGAAGGTTTTCAACGGATAAATCAAAATACTGGTAACACCATCGTGAGTGTTAAGGGAATACATACAAACGGTAATAAGAAATCATCAGTTTACAAGTTAATAATGTCTACATCGAAAAGCGTCTGAATTAGAAACAATCAGGGCAGCCAACTTCGCAGGGCTGAATAGATAGAATTAGTCTCCGGAAATGTGAACAATTAATGAATTATATCTGAATATAACATTCATTTTATTTAAGATTATTTACTATAGCTGGTAAAGTAATTTGAAAAGGATCAGAATAATTTCTATCTCAATCACTCTGATTATAGTTACCCAAGAACAAAGAACAAGGGGGAGGTCAACATAACGTATTTGTTTGTATCTCGTATAATAAAGCTTTGTTGAAAACAATATTTGGTATTTAACCTACTAATGAAGCGGTTCATGATATAACATCTTATTATTAATATGACACTAGTAGGAGTGGAGGTTTGCTAAAAGCGTAAAACTAGAATATCAACTATCTTAGTAAATATTCAAAATAAAGAAAAAGTGAATATAAGGACATTTATTGAAAATTAAATTTTCAATAGGATTGGCTCAATACAATTATTCGATCCAAATTATAATAACGGAGATATTTAACATTTTCAAAATCCTCCCCCAATCCCCTTCACCATCTCTAGTTCGAATTAAGCCATTAACAAATTATAATTTTAATTTTACAGAGAACGGTTACTAAAATTACACCTTCGTGGGAAACAGGTCTAATAGTTTAACACAGCATTTTCTAGCAGATTTTATCATTACGTAGCATTACATGATCTATAAAACGGTAGTCGCTTAGCTGATGTGTAAATGAAGCAGGTATCCCATGAACAGTTTTGTAAATGATGATAAGCCGGTTGATCTAGATAAACATTTTGATACATCTTGTAATGGACTACAGCCACAATAACTGAAGAGAAATGGCGGAAATCGAGTATATTTGTTGGAGTATTTTTAAAGGGATTGATCAGCTGTTGGCCATCTGTTTGCAGAACGCGATCCAGTAAATATCCGAAACCGCTGAAGCGGACATGCTCATTAATAAAACCACACAGCTGAACAGATAATCACATTGAAATACAAATGAAACACATTTAATCTTTACTCATTAGTGGATCTGATTCACCAGGATAAACATTAATTTTATCCCACCAAGTTGGGTGGAGCGGGTTTTAATTTTCATGTGATTGCAATTGTTGTTCTGTTTCTAGTTATACCAATAGTATCAAGACATGATGAAAGTTTAAAAATTCTGTATTTGATACTGTAAGGGCTATCTTCGATGGAGAGATCTTTTCTGTACTCTGTTTGTGATCAAGGCTATCTTCCATGGAGAGATCCTTTCTGTACTCTGTTCGTGATCGAGTTGCTGTAGCAATTATTCCTCTTATCTGTCCAATTAGAATAGCAAACACAAAAACACCCATTAACCATGAGACAGTCATGAACAAGTATTCACCTTTTTGCGGAGCAGAACACAAGCATGTGACCAACAGGAACAATAGTACCAACAATGGCTGCCCAGCCTAAAAACCAGCGCTGCATCCTGTACCGCTAGCGCTGCAGTTTCCGCTCTTAGCCACCGCCCATGGCGACCTCCTGATGTACGGCCGGTTAGTGAAGTAAGTAAGCGGAAATACGACTGAACATATACTATACAATTTAAAAAAAAAAAAAATCCCGTCACGCAGGGGCTTCGTAAACTTTAATGATTTCACACGCGTCGGAATTACACACCATTGATCTCATCTCCCAATATATTTATAATTCCTTAATTAAAATCCGGTGAGCAAAAGTGGAGATTAATTGACGGGTGAGAACTAGAAAGTAATACTAACTCGTTTAATATTTGAGTTAAGAGGAAATGTATAGAACAAAAATTGTATAGCATCAATAGTTTAACTAGATTGGTTCTAAGAAATTTTTTGGTCCGGCGAATTATAACGGAGAAATTTCAATTTTCGGAATCGCCTTCATAACCCCTCTTCCTTAGGTCCAATTACAGCCATTAAGAAACTTGATCTTTAGTTTTAATTAAAATGTCTCTATAGTACTTTAAGTTGCTTAATAATTAAGCTGCGAAAACATAGTTTTCAAGATTAGTTTTTGTAGCATTTTTCAGTAAGACTCATAATAATGGAGATATTTTGAATCGTCTATTTACCCTGTCATAACCTCTATGGACATACGAAATAGACGTGTGGGGTACAGCAAACCCTTCGAACTTCAGACAAATCCAGACTTTCCAATCCAAAGTCCTACGCAACATAGTAGATGCTCCATGTTATGTTACAAACCACACCCTCCATAAAGTTCTTAATATCCCATTTGTAAAGGACCCAATTCCCTAAAGATTCAAAGGAATCCACAGCAGACTATCCAATCATCCTAATCCAGAAGTCCCTTTCCAGTGCCACCCATCCATATTCCCCTCCACGGCTCCTCAAGAGACAATGGCCCAGAGATCTCCTATAGAAGTGTAAAGTGAAGTGATAGCAGTGGCTATTTTCTTATCAAGTGCCATTCCACCTTAGCTCTTGACTTCCTTGCCAGGCAGGGCGAATAACGAAAGTAACGAAAACAAATTGTTAACATTTTTATGTGTAAACTAAAAAGCATACTTACACACAAAATTGTTGCAAAAATAAAGATGTAAAACGTATATTAATAGTATGATATCACTTGTTCAGATTTTGAAGAGAAGTGTACAGACTTTAAATGCTCGAGAATAGTTTCAAAGTATGGACTCTCCTTTCTAAGTAGTCCATGTAAATCGCATTGTTTTTAGCAGATTTCCCTCAAGGGAAATCAGCTATTCAGGTCGTACTCATGACGTGATTTTCAAAAAATTTCGTCAAATGCCCATCGATCCTACCCAGTAGATGACGAAAGTGGGGTCCGTTCAAAACTATATATATATATTTGTCTGTTAACACTCTAGCGGTCGCAATTTTTGTTTAATCGTCACCGAATTCGGTCAAAAGATCAAGTTCGTTAACGGCTGAAATCGGACCAGTGGGAGGGGGGATTTTCAAAATTTCGAAATATCTCCGTTACTATACTTCGGTTCGAAAAATTGTATAGAACCAATCTTATTACAAATTAAATTTTCTATAAGTATTGTTATGTACATTTATTCTCTATCTTGAATATTAACCGAGATATTTGCATTTTTATTACGTGTAACGGACGAGCTATGGCCGCTTCTATTCGTTCCCGCCAAAAGCTAGTTCGGCCGTTCGTAGATGTAGATTTCTCTATTGTAGAACTTAACGTGGGAAATCTGCTTAGTTTATGCAGCCCTTGCGTGGCGGACTTCTTTCTCTTCCAGCAGATGGCACTGTGTGTCTGAAAATTGGTGAAATGCTCTGCGAACCGCACATTTTTTGAAAGTAACTGTGGCGTCCAGAATTTCATAACCATCACTCACTAGACTAACAAGATAAACATATAATAACTTCGGGTGTTGAATGCAGTTTCCGCAAGTCTGTTCCAGTTGCTCTCCGGATGAAAGGGATTTTGATCTGCCGGTTGAAGGGGTTTCTACCACCATCGGGTTCTCCTTCTCACAACTCTCTTCAAACATCAAAGTTTTTACCTCACTCCCCACTCTTCCTTTACCTTTATACACTTCTCTCTTTTTTATCTCACTTTTACTCCGTTTTTTTCTGTGTTACTCCGTGGCCTGCTTTGCCCTGATTGGCCGTCGCGTCCTTTTTTTCTTCTTTTACTCGCGATCCATAAAAAAAGTAAAAAAAAAAAAAACAGGGGGCGCGAGCCAATGCCAAAGCTAAAAGCTCTCTCCAACTAACCTCTTCTGGAATTGAGAAAGCCTGTTTTTTTGGAATTTAATATTTCTTTTTTCTTTTTACAATGTTAGTAAAGTACAGGTAGGTATCCATCCTTTTACCTCTTGAAAAAAGAAAAAAAGTATTGCATTTAGAGGAGACATCCTATAAAGTGCTACAGACGATATTGAGAAGCAATGCATGAAACATGTTTGATTCAAAATTATTTCTGTTAGTAATAATTATTTTTTATAATTATAATTAGTAGAGTGGTACTTTTTAGAAGATTTTTCTTAAGGGATATAAACCATTGAGGTTGTACTCATGACGCAATTTCCGAAAAATGTATTCAAATGTCCATAGATCCTACCCAGAAGAAGACGAAACACCACCGCGAATAATTGAATACATACATACGGTAATGAGAGATCTTTCAGTTACAAGTTAATAACTCTACAACGCGTCTGAATTTTAAACAAATAGGCCAGTCAACCTGAATTCTAGACCGGAAAGAAAAACCGTTAATGAAATATATCTCAAGATAACATATTGATTTTATTGAAAACTTTTACTATAGCGAGTGCTGTAATTTGTAATGACACAGAATAATTTTAATCTCAATTACTTTCATTTTAGGCATTTGTTAATAATAAAATTAATTTTTTATGTAAGTCTTCACTGTCCTCCAAATTGTCATATTTCCCGTCTCCTGTGCATTATGCATAGATTTCAGATATTAAGGACAAAATATTAACATTGATTTGAATTAATTTTTCCAGCTGAGGTACCTGATAATTCAAATAGGAATGAATTGTTGAGCATATCAATATTTCTACGCAAATTACTTGCTCCTGGAGAGATGATTAAAAAAAAAAAAGTTAATCTAAATAACAAAGTAAACAACTTTTGTTATGTGCATGTTTGTCGAAAATAAAATAGACAATGCAAATATAGCGAATTTTTATTTCAGGCCTCCCTTATAACCCCCACTCCCGTTCTAACCTAAACATTTTAATATAGCTTATAATCACGGAAGAATTAATGCTAATTGACATACCGACTTTTTAAAAGATATATTTCGTTAATTGTATGTATTTCCGGTCAATCTATATATTCAGCGCTAGGAGGTTAACTGACCTGTTTGTTTTCAATTCAGCCGCTTTCCCTAATAGATATTATTAACTTGTATTGTAAATTGACCGAAACATTTCTCATTACCGTTAGTATTTATTCACTTAACATTCAAGGTAGTGTTTCCTGTATGTATATTTATAGGGTTTACAATATCATCACGTGTGAAATCTGCTAAATTTACGCAGCCCCAGCGCGACTTGTCGGACCAACCTTCCCGAAGCTCACAAGCTCTTAAAAATAAATAAATAAATATTGTCCCATTGTTAGAGCGCCTATCAAATCCAAATATTTCGGTTAATATTCATGATAAAGAATTATCATCAATAGTTTTTGGCCTTTACTAAGCCCCACTCCTACTCTTTTCATATTAACAATAAGGTGCTAAGTTATGAAACACTTTATTCAGGCATTAAATAATAAATATAGTTTTCATTGAACTTTTAATTGGTTAGATTCAAGCAATTACGTTGTATGATTACGTCATAAATTAAGATTTTCGTTCTTTACTTGAAAGTGTTTATAATGTTGATGTTGAAGATGATGACCTATGACGTAATCGATATTGAACCCTTTAATTTTATAGGCATTAATGACTAAAAATTCAACCAGGTTGGGGGTAGAACTAATATTCAATCACCCCAGTCGTGAAGTACGTTTATTAAAAGAATAAATAAATACAAATATTTAAACTCATTGAAATATTCTGTGAGCTGTATCAAACAGTATCATCACACAATGTTAGAAACGTGAGTGTTTCAGAAGACTCCGGTCACGAAGTAAATTGAAAAAAAAAGTCCGTCACGCAGGGGCAGCGTAAACTAAGCAGATTTCCACGTGAAGTTATACAGTAGAGAAATCTGCCCAATAACAGCAGTATTAGGAAGGGATCTCTAAACCTATTCACGAGGGACGAATAGTTAGTAGCCGGAAACAGCCACCAGAGCTCTCGGCGGAAAACCCGGAACATGGCGGAGTCCTGCTGACCACACACACAATACAAATGCAAATATCTCGGTTAATATTCAAGATACAGAATAAATGTATAGAACAATATTTATAGACAATTTCCGAGTTTGGTAACGATCAAACAAAAATTACGACCACTAGAGCGTTAACCGACATATATATATACTAGCTCAGATACCCGGCTTCGCCCGGGAATTCATTTGAGGCTGAATGGTGATGGTATTTTTTAGCAGGCTTTACAGTGCACAATATTTTGACATTTACCCGTCCTAGTGTTTAGGATTGATACCCGTCGTTGCCGGTGATTTGCTAAGAATAGAATTATTTGTTCGATAATTCTTCACAGTCTTCGATATTTTTATACTTCCCGTCTCTTATACATGTAAATATGGTGAATTTTTATTTCAGGCCTCCCTTATAACCCCCCTCCCGTTCGAACCTAAAAATTTTAATATAACTTATAATCATGGAAGAATTAATGCTAATTGACATACCGAGTTTTGTTAAGTTTGGTTCAGCCGTTAGTGCCCGCTAAAGTTTTAACGTATAACTCATTTATACTTATGTATACGACAAAAGTGTATATAACAAAAGTTACTCCAAATAACAAAATAAACAACTTTTGTTATGTTTATATTTGCGGAAAAACCAATAGGAAACGAAATATCGCTAATTTTAATTTCAGGCTTCCCTTATAACCCCCATTTCTGCCCGTACATAGAAATGTTGGTATGGCTTATTATAATGAAGGCCTCACTGCTAATACACATACCGAGTTTTATTTAGTTCGGTTGAGTCTTTTTTGGCAAATAATATTGTTGACTCCCGCTATAATTTTTAGCGTATAACGCATTTAAACTTCGGTATACGACAAAAGTGTATATAACAAAAGTTACTCTAAATAACAAAATAAACAACTTTTGTTATGTGCATATTTGGCGAAAAACCAATAGAAAATGAAATATCAATATTTTTAATTTCAGGCTTCTCTTATAACCCCCACTCCTGTTCGTCTCAGAGAAAATTAATATAGCCTAAAGTCTAAGTTGGGTTAGTAGTAATATACATACCAAGTTTCATAAAATTCGGTTCAGCCGTTTATGCGTGAAAAGGTAACAAACAAACAAACAAACATACATGAAAGAAACAAAATGCAGTTATGGTGTCTATGACATGTGAAACGAAAAGTTATCGTGAAATTTCGCGAAAAAAATCAATGTACAGACAGAGGTTACAATTTTATATATATATATATATATATATATATATATATATATATATATATATATATATATATAATTTTGAACGGACCTCATTTTTGTCATCTCCTGGGTAGGATCGATGGACATTTGAAGAAATTTTTCGAAACTCGCGTCATGAGTACGACCTCAATAGCTGATTTCCCTCAAGGGAAATCTGCTAAAAATGAAAGGGTCTCAATAAAAGATTTTGGATATTTCAAGCAACTCCTTCTGATAAACATTTAAGAATAAAACATTCTTCTTATATTTTTCTTTCTAACCCCATGAATATTTTACTTCGGGTTTTCTTATTTAAATGCAATATTTCCAAGAGAATATTCCATAATATATATATATATATATAATATATATATATATATATATATATATATATATATATATATATATATATATATATATATATATAATTCTAGCGTACGTGTGTATGTCACTGAACTCCTCCTAGACGGATGGCCCGATTTGATTGAATTTTTGAATACGCGTTCGGGTTTAGCGCCGCAGATCGGCCAGGCAGATGGAGCAGGTCTCCGGTCGAAGGGCGAAGGGCGAGGTTATTGGTAATGTAATGAAATGTTAATATGTTTATCTTATGTATGTCCTTAGAGTTTAAGTATGTCATTTAAATAAACATGTTTTCAGCTGCGAGAGGTTTTCACTTTCAGACATTGTTATTTATTGCCCAAATTTATTTTAATTTGATTTGAATGTTGCAATTATTTTTTATTCTTTATTTATATTTATGTATTTGCGTTTTTATTGTTGAGGGTTTTTATTTATTTCAGTTATTGGTCTACAACTGTTTGTTTTTAAGAACGTGTAGTGCGCATTCTACCAGATAATCACAGAACTAAAACGTTGCGTTATTAAGTGTCGATTTTTTTTAACATAATATTATTAAATTTAATATCCTAATCGCTTGATATATAATGCAGGGCAACGTATGCCGGGTCCGCTAGTATATATATATATATATATATATATATATATACATTTCTTTGCCATTTCATTAAAAAATTATTATTTTGTATACCTATGTTTATTTATTTTTTTTTTTTTTTTAAATTTGGCCATATATTTTTAATTGTTTAGGTCGAATCAGGCGGTAATTTATGAAGCAAAGCCATTTATTGATCAAGCTCATATGGTGCTAGAGAATGATTCTTTAATCAAATGAAACAAATATAAAGCACTCAAAGGATAATAATACACGGAAGACGCATTCATATACAAATAATACATATTTTGTAGATGAATAATACTCCTAATAATCACAGATTATATATTAGTTTTTTGTTGATATTTGAGACATTTCCAAAAGACTTTAATGGTCATTCAATGGAAAGATGAAATAAAGGATAGTAACGTTAATTATAAATTTGAACGTTCCTCTTTTAATTCATATCCTAATTAGGGTCGATGGACATTTGAAGAAATATTTGAATTTTAAATAGTTGATTCCCCTTGAGGGAAATCAGCCAAAAATAGTATTTTAATCAACGTAGTTTTAACAATTTGACTGCCCACAAAAATAAGTGAATTTGGTTGGAGGCCCATTAAAATTTCCGTGTTATTTGTCTTGAAATATGCATAAATATTTTTAAAAAACCAATGATATTTGTTGCAAATCTAATGTGGGGGTTAAAAAAGGGAGGAAATAAAAATAACTCCTTTGGGCGTGACGGGCACCTAGGAAGGAATTTCCATCTTAGGTACCCATCATGCCCGAGAGCGTTAGCAAAATTTGAAATTTGGCGCGACGCCCGTACGATACAACGTTCTCAGGCAGATGCGAGTCACACTAACTCGTGGAACGCGGTATGATCCGTTCCCGCCCTTTGGCGTGACGGGCATCCCCTCTTCGCCGCGCTTCACGCCCCGAGGCGGAACTGGCAGTCAAACTGTTAATGAAATCTACAACAACTGATACTGATGAAACCATTTTTTTGTTATAGATAATATCTAGAGTTCCTAGTTCTTGCTGAATAAATTGTAAGTTAACTCTGTTCAGTTATTCCTTAGTACATTTCTCTTAATAGAAATTATCCATGAACGTTGCAATTGTAGCGCGAATTACGAAAAATTTCTTGAAGGTTTTTGATAAGTCGAAATATTTCCATCGGATCGAAAAATTGTATTAAAGTAATCTTATTGGATATTTAAGGGAGAGGGAAGGAGGGTTTAAGGGGGGAATTTCAAAAATTCTTAATATCTCTACTATATATCAGATTGAAAAAGTTTATAGAATCAATCGTATTGCCAATTAAATTTACTATAAATATTGTACTGTACATATTTTCAGTGTAATGAGTATTAACTAAGATTTTTAAATTTTATCTACTCCTACTACTGTAATAATAAGCTGTTATATTATGAACCACTACATTACTAAGTTAAATACCAAATATTGTTTTCAACAAAGTTTTATTATACGAGATACATCCAAATACGTATTATTGAGACAAATTATTTCCGATTCATTACAAATTACAGCACTGGCTTTAGTAAATTGTTTTCAATAAAATTAATTTTATATTCAGATATATTTCGTTAATTGTATGTATTTCTAGGAGGTTAGCTGGCCTGTTTGTTTACAATTCAGCCGCTTTCCCTAGTAGAGATTATTAACTTGTATTGTAAATTGACCGAAAAATTTCTCATTACTGTTAGTATTTATTCACTTAACATTCAAGGTAGTGTTACCTGTATGTATATTTATAGGGTTTACAATATCATCGCGTGTGAAATCTGCTAAATTTACCCAGCCCCAGCGCGACTTGTCGGAGCAACCTTCCCAAAGCTGACAAGCTCTTAAAAATAAATAAATAAATATTGTCCCATTGTTGGAGCGCCTATCAGAGATTCTGATTCTGTTATGATTCTGTTATAGAGAGCGCATCAATAAAGAGGTCTGACAACTCCTTGTTCGGGAGGCGAGAGGTTCCCATCGGCGTGTTTATAGTCGGAGATGAGTTGAACTGAGTCCGGAGGCTAGCTAACACAGGCTAATTGGAGCAGGGGCCGGTTTTTAAGAGTTTAGTTTTTTTTTTTTCTTTTTAATTTTAGTC
Source organism: Riptortus pedestris (assembly GCA_019009955.1). Classification (NCBI taxonomy): domain Eukaryota; kingdom Metazoa; phylum Arthropoda; class Insecta; order Hemiptera; family Alydidae; genus Riptortus; species Riptortus pedestris. Next base: position 128,482,819 of record CM032230.1, on the reverse strand, counting down.
CTTTTTTTTTATTTTTACTTCCTCGGTCCGGGAACCAGTTCTACCGAGTCACATTTCCACAGCACAGTTCGTTATTAACCCGTTCTTCTCTCGCAGCCTACCTTTCTTAATTCAACCTCAGACGTATCAAACGGATTCAATTCGCACACATATTTTTTTTTTTTTTTTTTTTTTTTTTTGGACTCTCTAAAGTAATTAAGTTTTACCCACGCTTTTTAGCTTGAAGGGAAATCAGATATTGAGGTGGTACTTATGACGCGATTTTTGAAACATTAGGTCCGTTAAAAATTATATATATATATATATACATATATATATATATATATATATATATATATGTGTGTGTGTGTGTGTGTGTGTGTGTGTGCGTGTGTGTGTGTGTGTGTCTGTGTGTGTGTATACATACGTCTGAGAACGCTCTAGCGGTCGCAATTTTGGTTTGATCAAACTCCATATTTAACCCTAGAATGGTAGTGAACGTAAAAATTAGGTATGATCTGGTTTGAACTGTTATCAAAGGGCCATTAACAACCCCACCACCCCCACCCCTCAGCTATGAGCCCTCCAGACAGTTCGGCCTTGACCTCCGCCAAGTGCAGCTAAGTGAACCTTCACACTCATCCAATACTATTTTTTGAAATAAAAACGACACGTAATATTTACGTATCAATACCATTAACCGCAACTTATCGGCACGTAAAATTTGCGTATTGCTACTAATAACCGGTTTTTATGCCATAACTTAGTTAATGTTATTCTCAATTTATTTTCTTCCAATTTATTTTTTATATTATAATTTATTTTCTCTTAATGTTTTTAACTTTTATTTTTGAATATAAAAAAGACAAAGAGGTATAAAAAGAATATAAATAATCTGTTTATAGTTTCGGAAAAATGGAGAAAAAATATTCATTGGATGAAGAAATCAGAAATTTGTTGAAAGAACTCTCCGATGACTCAGATGGGGAAAATGACAATTATGAAATAGATGGTTATGGATAGGAGAGTGATGATGATCCGGAGTATTCTCCAAGCGATGAGGAGGTTGAGCCTTCGGAAATGATTGCAACACAGAGTGGGCTAGATAGCGATGAGAGTGAGAAAATTTTAGAAGACATCAAGGCAATCGAAGAAAGAGAACAAACACAGAGGAAAAAAAACCTAACACCTCTCAACCACACAATATTGACAGATCAGTCACAATAAATGTAGAAGATGGGGTTGTGCTTGGTATGAATGGAGCACACAACCTCCGGAACGTGTTTCCTACAAAGAGCCTGAAAGGATTGCCGTGCACATTATTAGATATTAACGTAGATATAAGTTAAAGATAAGTGTAGTTTCTAATAAAAAAAAAAATAGTCACAAACATTAACAAATTTTGAATAATTTCACCAATTACCAGTTGCACACGTAAAATTTACGTATCAATACCATTAAGCGGGAAATAATATCACTACCATTCTAGGGTTAATCGTTTTATGTACAAAGAAAGATCGAGTTCGTTTTTGGCTGAAACGAGTGGGAGGGGAGGAGGTTTAGAGGGAGGAATTTTGAAAATTCGAAATATCTCCGTTACTTAACGTCGGATCGCAGAATTGTATAGAAACAATCTTATTGAAAATTAAAGGATCTATAAATATTGTTCCATACATGTTTTCTGTATCATTAATATTAACCGAGATTTTTGGATTTTTGTCTTTTCCTCATTCAGTAAACCCCCACTCCTACTCATGTTATATTAATAATAAGCTGTTCGTGAGCCACTTCATTGCAAGGTTAAATAAGGAATACTACTTTCATTGAACTTTTACTTTATATATGCAAATACGTTCTGTATTTGGTATCTGTAAGGGCATTGATGACTTTGATGTTTTTTGTCCAAAACCCAACAAACAAACAAACAACGTTTTGTTGATCCTCCCCAGAACTACAGAACTAGCTATACTAAACACTTTTCAATAAAATTAATATGTGATATTCAGATATTTTTAAATAATGGTGTTCTTTCCTTCTGGCTGGGCTGTATGTTTACATTTCAGACGCTTTCCAATGTAGAGTTATTAACTTGTAACTGAAATATTTCTAATTACCGTTTGCATTTATTGACTTAATATACGCGGTAGTGTTACCAGTATGTATATTTATCTATTTTAAACCTTCTCTAGGGAAATCTGCTTAGTTCACGCAGCATCTGCGTGACGACTTTTTTCGGTGGATAACTATGTGTATTCGGACCTTTTGTAGGAAACAGCTTCATTTCTTAAAATGCTTGCTATATATTGAGACATACTCTTAATCGCGGCTTGTTCAAATTTCGAAATGGTCATAGCGATAATCAAGATTATGTATTTGAAAGATGTAAATAATTTCTATTGTGCCAATATTTGAGGCTGAGGTTAGCCATGTGAGTTAAAGCGTTAGTTTTAATCTCAGACGGTAATCCTATTGCGGCGAGTTAAATTCCAGCCTGGAAAATAGGAATTTATTCATTGACGAACTCATTAAATAAAATCCTTAGTCCCGACCTGGCTATAATGGGGTGTTTACCCCTTAAAAAGATATTGATTAAGAACTGGTAACGAATTTGGAACGGAACCCAGAACAATTAACTAAAAACTATTAAAACCTCAGTCCGTCCATGGAGACATTCGACAAGAGACAACAGAAGAGATGTCGTGCTAGGAGGATTCCGAGCAGAGCACGCGAGATTTACGCATGCTTAAATTACGAAAAAAGATCAGCCCCCGATATATGGGATGTGTAACACGAACGTAACTACATATCTACTATATATTAATAGAATGCCATACGCAAACCAATATTCAAAAAGAATGCAATATTTCCAATAATACAGCAGTTGCCCTTAAGAATGACCCCAATGAGATAGATTAATTTAGGTTTAGAAATCCAAATATCACAGTTAACACTCGCTATTGAGAAAAAGGTAATTCTATAACATTTAAAGAAAATTATATTTTTGACAAAAATAGGTATATATAATTATTCTAAACGACTGAAAATAACGAAGATATTCTGAATTCTTGATTTTCCTACTGTCTAACCCCCACCCCTCTCCGCCGCTCCGTTTTCAACCGTCAAGTAGCTTAGTCTCTAAGGAACGATTATATTTCGCGACCGTCAGAGACGTAACAAACATATATATATATATATATATATATATATATATATATATATATATATATATATATATCGATAGATAGTTAGATAGATTGATATATAGAGCCTGTTATTGCTCTAGGATCTCAATTTACGTTTATCGTATGGTTTGATCGATTGCCATCTTATGGTAAATTGTTAAAAATAGCTCCATGAGTACGAACTCAATAGCGATTTAGATGGCCCTTAAGGGAAATCTGCTATAAACACACAAAATAATTGCGTCCTGGAGTAAGGCACACCTGGCATTTGCATTCAAAGGAATAGCGTCTAGTATTCCAAGAAAAATCTACCATTAACACGCGGTAAATTCTCCTTTTCTTATAACCAGGGCTGGGAAATGATCCGACCCTCGCCGCCTTCTTACGTCTTCGTTAAGGCTGACCACCGCACGCTTGCATTCCTATCCGGGTGTTCTTTCTCGTTTTCTTCTTTGCTCGGCCGGCCTCTTTTCTTCCTCCTTTGGCACGGCTTTCTGCAATGCCCATTTTAAAATTCAATGAATCGCGAGCTAGATTTTCTTTAACGCCTAACCTCCCACAGCTTTTACACGGCATGGGCGCTCATTCGGAATATCCATTATCTGGACTGATAAAACCCGAACTCAACTTATCAGCCTACCATTTTTCTTTCATATAAATTCTACTTCTGAGGGTCAAAAATTCTTGCTTTGGCGAACGTCAAATTACTCTGTCAATTGCAGCACTTTGGGGTATTTCAAATTTTTAGCAGATTTCCCTTAAGGGAAATCAGCTATTGAGGTCGTACTCATGACGCGATTTTCGAAAATTTTCTTCAAATGTCCATTTTTCCTACCCAGGAGATGACGAAAATGAGGTCCGTTCAAAATTTATATATATATATATATATATATATATATATATATATATATATATATATATATATATATATATATATTTGTCTATTAACGCTCTAGCGGTCGCACTTTTTGTTTGATTGTTACGAAACTCGATATTTAACCGCTTTAAGTAAAAAGAGGGATCAAGTTCATTAAAGGCTGAAATCGGACTTGAGGGAGGGGGGGAGTTTTTAGAGGGGGGATTTTCGAAAATTCTAAATATCTCCGTTATTATACATCGGATCGAAAAATTGTATAGAACCAATCCTATTGCAAAGTAAATTTACTATAAATATTGTTATATACATTTATTCTCTATATTCAATATTAACCGATATTTGTATTTATATGAAGTCTGTGGTCGGGTATAGTTCGGATTAGGTCGGCCGTTTCCGTAACTGTGGAAGTGTCTTCTAACCTTACCTGTCGTTTCTAACCTTACCTTACCTTCGTTACCTTGTGCGATTTAAGCAAATACGTTCTGTTCATCCGCCCCCCCCTCCTTCTTTAGTTCTTGGACTACTAAAATTTGAGTTATTAAAATATAAATTATTCTTACAATTCAGAAGCCGTTTCAGTTGGGAATTTATTTTAATTAACTGAAAGATTTCTCATTACCGTTTGTATTTAATCACGGCGGTGTTGTGTTACCAGTATGCGGATTTCTCTATTGTAAAACTTCACATGGGAAATCTGTTTAGTTTACGCAGCCCCTGCGTGACGGACTTTTGTTTCCTTTGCACAAGATGGTGAAGAAGGTGTTTCGCAACCACAACAGTTTCTTCCTATTCCTCTTTTCCCCACAATTGACTTTACCTTGCAAGATAAGTCGCTGGAAATCATAAATTTCTCCAAACATAATATGTCCCAAGTAGAATATTCCACAATACTCTTAGCAATCTTCGCAGACACCCATTCTCCTATGCTACCAACTTATTTAATGATTTTGCTTTTATAGTCCAGGCCTTTACACTACACAAAAGAACTGGCCAAACATAACATTAGAGAGTTCTGTATCTGAGTTTGAAGTTGAGATTCCTTCTGGTGATGAATTTTCTGAGTTTAAGGAAGGTCGCTCTTGATTCCTCAATTCTGCATCTAATCTCTAGTTCTGGGTCCTAATTTCGGTTCAACGTACATCCTAGATATTTACATTGCGTAACTTGTTTGATATTCTCGTCACTCACCAGTATTCTGTTACCTGGGATATCAGCCCTAGTCACGACCATAACCTTCGTTTTAAATATTCATTTTCGGGTTCAATCTTGCTCTTGTTTCATTCAAATGATCCACCAATTCCTGAAGATCGTTTACATTATCTGAGATTAATACAGTATCATCTGCATGTCTAATACTGTTATTGTATATTTCGTCGATTGTAATGCCTTTATGGCTATCCAAAGCAGACTAATATAAATACATATGTTCAGTCGCGTCCTTCCGCGATTACTTAGTTCACTAACCGGCCTTACATCCGGAGGTCGACGTAGACGATGGTCAAGAGCGGAAACTGCAGCGCTGGCGTACAGGATGAAGCGCCCGCTTTAGGCTGAGCAGCCATTGTTGATTCTATTGCCCCTGTGTGGGCACTATGGTTGTGTTCTGCTCCGCAAAAAGGTGAACATTGTTCGGCTCCAGCAGCTCTTGTATTAAGAAAGGATCCCCGCATCGAAGATAGAGGCCTCCGCTATCATTCTGCACCAGTTAGAAGAAGGAATATAATTTGGAACACAAATAACACTAGAAGGAAAATCCGCCTCATGGAAAGTATATTTTTCTCGAAGGTATCTCTTTCTTTACTATAATGCTAGCATTATCGACGTGGACAATCAAATGAGTACTCATGATATAGGACATTTCAATCATTTTCTAGTGTATATATATAGTATTGGCTTGTCGCTAAAGTTTACAAACAAAACAAATGGTAGCCATTGTGTTCTGTCTATGCTTTACAGCCATCTTTCATAAAGTTAAAGTTTCTTTTTTTTCATCACATATTTATCAATAAGAGATAATGTTTGTTTCATTAGTTTTAAGGCTAGTTCCTAGGTTTATATTTTATCAGGCTTAAATTGTTTCAAATTATTATCATTTTGTTCTAACCTATCAGAAGGCTCATTACTATACATTTTATGTATATGCTATCACTCATTCAATGTATTTTGATTCTTTAGACCATTCAAATAGTGGCTTGTATTATTCACCCTCATCTTTCCAAGAAAAGAGTAAATACTTCGGTATAGTCAAGGTGAGAAAATTATCTCTTTTATTAATTTTATTTCAGTCTAATGCTTTCTCATTATTAACACAAAGGCTAACCGCACGCCCTTCAAAAACTACTATATTTTGAAATACCTTTTACCCCCCTCATTGAACCTTATATTCATGGTCCATACTAGTAAAGTTTTATGCTATTCCGAAAAATCGATTGGTTAGCCATTTCGTCAGAGGTATACTTTCAGCCAATTGACGATTACAGGCAATCTCGCATAAATTGTTTTGTTTTCTAAATTGATCAGTAAATTTGACTTGATTTTTTTTTTAGCCGCATCGAAGAAAGGTCATATACTACTCTATGGCAATTTCACTTTCTTCACTTATAATTCGCAAAGTATTAATCATTAAGAGTATTTTTCTCTTAATAAATAATAAGTTCGTATACTACACTTTTTCTTTCCATTGCCGCGTACGTTTTTCTGATATTATACATTTAATCATAGCTGCTGTTTGTAAAATTATTTACAAGAAGTAAATATTTATTCAGATGTAAAAATGGGTCTAGCAACATATTCTCGTATATCACTTAAATCCAACGTTTTCTACTCTGTAATAAAAGTGTTTACGGTTCTAAATTAGCTTGTGATTTTGTGCAAACTCAAATTAATTGGATTGACCTGCAAATCATTTGCAATATATCTAAATCGCCTTTATTATCCAAACTGTTGATGAATTGTCGGAAATTGGATGGCAAAAAAATTTAATTCGTAAGGTAGCGATTGTAATTTATAAATAGAAGCATGTGAACAAAAATCCCTTAGCGACTAGTAACCCCTAAATAATGTCCAGCTGGAGATATGGGAGCATTAGCATTTAATCATTTCCCCGGAAAATGCAATGCAACGCACCAATTAGTACGTAAAAAATATATGAAAAAGTCAAGTTATCTAAACAGAGATAACTATGTTTTGATTGCTTCCAAACAACTCAAAGTAATTTAATTAAAAATTATGTTACCAACTGCATTTGTTGCCTCCAATTTGTCTCACTGATGAATAACAATAATATAACTTCATATAGACGTTAGAATTGGAATCATTATATTTGAATGTGTCCTGTTACCGAGGGAGAGTGATGAAGCACCCAGTAAACGTTTTATCTAATTTTGGAATGATATGTAGATAAAATATTGACTGTTGCAAGGATTCAGGAGCTGAATATATATATATATATATATATATATATATATATATATATATATATATATATATATATATATATATATATAAAATTGTAATCTCTGTCTGTTCATTGATTATTTTTCTAACGATAACTTTTCGTTTCACACGTCATAGACACCATAACTGCATTTTGTCTCTTTGGTGTCTGTTTGTTACCTTTTCACGCATTAATGGCATAACCAAATTTTATGAAACTTGGTATGTATATTACTACTAACCCAACTTAGACATTAGGCTATGTTAATATTCTCTGAGACGAACGAGAGTGGGGGTTATAAGGGAGGGCTGAAATTAAAAATAGCGATATTTCGTTTCGCATTGATCTATCGGTAAATATGCACATAGCAAAATTTATTTGTTTTGTTATTTAGAGTAACTTTTGTAATGTACAATTTTGTCGTATACATAAGTATAAATGAGTTTTAAACGCTGAAAATTATAGTGGGAGTCAACAATTTCATTGGGCTCTAACAGTTGAACCGACCTTAACAAAACTCGGTATGTGAATTAGAATTAATTCTTCCATAATTATAATTGTTCCATAAAAGACTCAACTGAACTGAACGAAACTCAGGATGTGTATTAGCACTATCTCCTACATGATAATAAGCTGTACCAACATTTCTACGGGTGAGCAGGGGTGGGGGTTGCAAGGGAGGCCTGAAATAAAAAATAGCGATATTTCGTTTCCTATTGGTTTTTCGGTAGATATGCACATTACAAAAGATGTTTATTCTGTAATTTAGACTAACGTTTTGGATATTCACTTTTGTCGTATAACAAAGTATAAACGAGATATACACTAAAAACTAAAGCGGGAGTCATCTATTTCATTGGGCTCTAACAGTTGAACCGACCTTAACAAAACTCCTAAACCTAAACAAAAGGTATGTGAATTAGAATTAATTCTTCCATAATTATAAGCTATATTAAACTTTTTAGGTTCAAACAGGGTTATAAGGTTTGTAAGACAGAATACTTTCTACGATTATGAATTATATGGTCCATTACGTCATAAAAAAAAAAATACATTCACAGGAGACGGGAAATATAAAAATATTCGGGACAGTGAACCCTTTAATGACAAATAATTTTATTATTAACAAATCCACAGCACCAACGGGTATAAACCCTTAACACTGAGACGGGGAAATGTCAAAATACTGTGCAAAGTAAAAGCTTACCAAAAAATACCATCATCATTCAGCCTCAAAAGGAATTCCCGTGCGAAGCCGGGTACCTTAGCTAGTATACACATATATATATATATATATATATATATATATATATATATATATATATATATATGTATATTATATCTTATAGCAAATTGTGAGAACCATAGACTTAAAATATTAATCCTTTATACAGGAGAATAAAAAGAAAGTCCTCCAGTTGAGGGTACAACCATACAGAAGTATCAAGTAATAACGTGAAAATCCATAAATGGAAGTAGCATAATTGAATTTCAATATATAAAATATTATTTCAAAAACATGTAGGAAACATCTGAATCTCTTAACCCCGTCTTATCGATTTGAGGCATTATTGTGATCTTTAGGGTTGAATGAAACAGTTAAACATCGAGAATGGTAAAACCAAACAACAATTTTTTATTTAAGATCATAAAATCTCAAATGATGACGTCATCATTTTATTAAATATTTGAATGTATCTCACAAAGTAAAAGTTGAATGAAAATCTTATTTAGTATTTAATATCATATTTTAGATTTTTCAAATCCCCCCCTAAAGGCCCCCTCCCACTGGTCCGATATATATATTACATAAAACGATTAAATATTAAGTTATGTAACGATAGGACGAAAATTGTGACCAAGCTTCAGCAGACAATCATATATACAATTTTGAACGGACCTCTTTTTCGTTAACTCCTGGGTAGGATCGATGGGCATTTTAGGATTTTTTTCTCGAAAATCACGCCAAGAGTAGCTGATTTTCCTTGAGGAAAGTTTGCTAGACATTGCAGAAGGTTTGTTTGCTAGGAAGCATCATTACTGAAGACCATGATAGTAGAGCTGAGGTCAATAGAAGAGTAGCACTTCAAGTCTTCCAAAGAAAATGGAGTATTACAAGTAATAAGCATGAATACCAACAAAAAAAATGTTTGCTATTTTTTTTAGTATGTACTCCACTGCTTTACAGGTGCTAAAGTTGGACTCTCCTCAAAAGGGAATGCAATAGAGTGGAAGCAATGGAAACGGGGATCTGGCGTAAAATCACTAGAACAAGTTGAACTCGAGAAAATCCAACTTGGAATTTCAAAACGATGTAAGTGAATCGAATAGTCTTATCAAGGCCATGGAAAAAAGAAGAGTGAAAGAAGTGGACATATCATAAGTCACTACGACAACAATCACAAATATATTTGATGTAAGGACCTTTTTTACAGGGAAAGAATTTTTTCAATTCAATTTATTTAATAATGGACACCACATCGAAGGTGATTTGCCCTTTCAAAAGTAATAACAGGTAACAATAACAAAAAACATACCTTAACAGCAAGTAACAATAATAAAACCTTAACAACAAATAATAACAAAAAATACCTTAACAGCAAGTAACAATAATAAATACCTTAGCAACAAGTAATAATAACAAATTCCTTAGCAAAAAGTAATAATAACTAATACATTAACAACAAGGGACAATAAAAAATACCTAAACAACAAGTAATAATAACATATACCTTAACAACAAGCAACAATAGCAATAATACTAATAATAACAAGTACCAAAAAAAAAAAAAAAAAAAAAAAAAAAAAATGGGAAAGAGTGGGAACCAGAAAAACCAATTTTGAAGATACCAATCATCTTTTGGATTTCCTTGGGTATTCTAATATGAAAAGAGGAGCTTCTAAAGTACAAAATGGTTCAAACTACAAGGTGTGTCCCTACGAATCAGTTATACATTATATTATACATATGAAGTTCATCTTTATGTATGTAAAGATGTTCTATAAAAAAAAAAGTCCGTCACGCAGAGGCTGCGTAAACTAAGCAGATTTCCCAAGTGAAGTTTTACAATAGAGAAATCTGCTTAATAACAACAGTAGTAGTAAGGAATCTCTAGACCTATTCACGAGGGACGAATAGTTACGGAAACGTACGCACTAGGTCTCGGCGGAAAGTCCCGAACATAGCCTGCCGACCACACACACAATTCAAATGCAAATATCTCGGTTAATATTCAAAATAGAGATAAATGTATAAAACAATATTTATAGTAAATTTGCTATAAGATTGATTCTATAGACTTTTTTCGGAAGTGAAGACATTCTGCCAAGTAAACATTCTTCACTTCCAACAAACACTGCCGTGGAACAGTATGGCTGGTCAAGCTTCAGTTGGAGTATCAACATACCACACAATCAGAGACAGTACGTTCAGAAAAATCTCAACTCTGAAGATGGAGACATTAGTCTTTGAAAGCGCTTAGCGCTGAAATAAACAAATTGTGAAGAATTGGACGTTTTTTCTCTCTCTCCAAGTAAACATTCTTCACTTCCAACAAACACTGCCGTGCCCTCATTTTCGTCATCTCCTGGGTAGGATCGATGGACATTTGAAGAAATTTTTCGAAATCGTCTCATGAGTACGACTTCAATAGCTGATTTCCCTAAAGGGAAATCTGCTAAAATCAATATGAGTATCAATTACTATTGCATAAAAAATTTCATGAATTTAAGTCTAACGGTTTAAAATGTATGAAAACTATGACAGACATTCAAGAACGCAACAATGACATCTTGTTGAACACAACGCACTCTGTTTAATAGCGTCAATTAGATATTATAACATAATATTTTGCCAATTTCTATTAACTGTTTTTATTCATTAGAAAATTATTCTCTCTTTAACACAAAGATATTCCTTTTAGAAAGTGTATATATCTCCAAGCTGGCTTTTGAATTATTTCTCTTCAGTAGTTTCATTCCTTGTGTTGTTTTAGGGAATATCATGGAAAATTAAAATATTTAAGACCTCTAAATGAAATTTAATTTTAGTTGAGGTCCCTTCATTTTCTTACATTTTTATTTTAAACGTTCATTTTTATAAGGCTTTCATCTAGAATAGACTGTTTTCATTATATTTCCTCGAAATGAATATTAACAGCTTTTTTTTCTTTTCTAGAATTTTAGTTACGGATAATCTTCACTAAGACGTAATTAGATTTCTAACACAATTCACTTAACAATTTTCTTTAAAAAATAATAAACTCAGCAATTAAAATTTATATACCATTTAAACAACGAATTTCAAACAATGTTGTCATTACGCGAAACTCTTAAATGACCATATTTGTTATTTTTGCGCAATGAAATATAAATATTATTGCATATGGTACAGTGACGTTTTTATATAACTTACATATTATCAGATTTGACTCCCCAATAAATTGTTAAAAATGTTTTAGGAGAGAGTAAATAACTTTTTAGAAGTATGTATTACTGTTTGATTCCATTGAAAAATGGAATTAAAAGAAAGGGATTGAATTGAGTGGTTTTGATCAATATGGCAGTGCTAAGTGGGTGCAGAAATTGTGACAAATTAGAAAAAAAGTTAACATCGTAATATATTTAAATAAATATCATTTGAAAACTACAAGAAGAATAATTGCACAGGATTAGTTGAATCTACATTGCATTCTATATTTTTAATATCATTATCCATTACATTTAAACTATTCCTCAGAGGAGCTTTCCCAAATACAATTCGGAGCTTTTTAATCACGCCATGAGAAGTGAAATTTTATATTCCAACGAAGTTTAGAAAATTATTATTTTTAGCCTTGGCAAAGTACTTTTTAACTATGGGCAACTGCTATAAAGGATTCTTAGTGTGAGTTTCAATAATCCCTAGTCTGATTTCAGCCGTTTACTTAATTTTTTTCTTAATTAATAATTAACGATTAGAGTGGTAACAGGCAAATATATTTATATTATACAGTTTTGAACGGACCTTTTTTACGTCATCTAGGTAGGATCCATGGACATTTGAAGAAAAATTTTGAAAATTGCGTCATGAGTACGACCTCAATAGTTGATTTCCCTTTAAGGGAAATCTGCTAAAAGTAGGAGTTTCCACTTAAAATATGGAATTTGGCGTCAATAAATCAAACTTGTAGTCAACATTGATCACAACTAAAAACAGAGAGACAACCGTTGGCATCAACCCATCTACCCCATTGTAAAATAAATTAAGAAGGCACTGTCGGCCAGTAGTTGGCATACATTTGTGGGCCATGGGTGCGTTTTCACTTGTGTGCAGTCAGTCAGTATGTGTTTTACAGTCAGCGTTCTGTTGCAGTAGCGACATATAGGTTCATCTTCCCTGCTCATTAGATATGAATGTGTTAGTCTAGTGTGACCTAGGCGTGTAAGTACTATTTCTTCTCTTCTAGAGTGTCTTTTACTTGAAGTCCAGTTGAGCGTGTTTGATTTGATTTCTCTAATTTTACTGTCAGTGTTATACAATAAATTATTCCAGTCATTAATTACGAGTTTTCTTATTTGAGTGAAAGCTTCTTGGTGAGTTATGTCCAAAAAATCTATTTGTTCAAGTTGAGTTGATTGTTTGTCTGCTTTGTCTACTATATCATTTTGAGATATGCCCACAGGGCCGGGTAACCAATAAATAGTAATGTGCTTTTTTAGTCTATGAATATTGTTAAAAATTTCTATAATAAAGGGATTGGTGGAGTATATGTCTTCAAGTGACGTTATTGTTCATATGAGTTATAATCATATTGTTCATATGAGCTATAATATATTCGAACTTTGTGCTAGCTAGCGAAATCCATTCATCACTGAATTGTTGGCTAAGAAAAGGTCATATCCCTGAAAGATCTTTCATTGGTGGTGTCTGACTTATTTTTTTTTCCCCTCGATACATAGATAATTTTAATCTAAACACAATTAACATTGCTGTCTATATTGGCTATGAATGGTTAGAATTACTTCTGACATTGGAGAGATACCAACTGCATATGGATTGCATTCCTTATTGACATATTGATTGACTTCGCACTCAGACCTTGTCAGTAACTACCATACATCCTACTTGCTACAGTTAAGTAAGTCGAAGCTATTGTTGTTGTAAATTATACCTTGTTATGCTAGGATAAAGCATCTCAGTACAATAAATTATGTGCCAATATTAAGACAGATTTATTTTTATTTTATTTTATTACCGCATCTACTATTTTCATTAGCGGTAGATGGATCTATATTTCTTGGAACAGACAAGTTTCACTTAAAAATGCAAAAACCCTTTTAGCAGATTTCCCTTAAGGGAAATCAGCTATTCAGGTCGTACTCATGACGTGATTATCGAAATTTTTCTTCAAATGTCCATCGATCCTACCTAGGAGATGACGAAAATTAGGTCTGTTCATAACTTTATATATATATATATATATATATATATATATATATATATATATATATATATCCGTTACCGCTTAGCGGTCGGAATTATTGTTTAATCGTCACCAAAATCGATATTTAGTCGTTTTTGTGTAAAAATAAAGATCAAGTTCGTTAACGGATGAAATCAGGCGGGAGGGGAGATTTAGAGGGGAGGATTTTCGAAATTCGAAATATCTCCGTTACCATACGTCGGATCGAAAACTTGTATAAAACTAATCTTATAGAAAATTAAATGGACTACAATTATTGTTATATACATTTATTCACAACCTTGAATATTAACCGAGATATTTGCATTTTTCAGTTTTCAGCCTTCAGCAAACCACCACTTCTACTCATGTTACATAAATATTACTCTACATAATAAATCACATTTTTTGAAGTTTAAATACCAAATATTGTATGCATGAGACCTTTATTATATGAGATACATGAAAATATATCCTGATGACCCCTCCCCCCCCCCGTCTTAAGGTTTTGGACTACTAAAATTTGATTAATAGAGATAACAATTATTCTGATTCATTATTAATTACCGTACTAGTTATAGTGTATAGTTATATTTTGATATATTTCAGTAATTGTTTTTCTTTGCAATGTGAGGCGGGCAGACCTGTTTGTTTACATTTCTTACGCTTCCTGTCGGCAGGTTATTGAAATTGGCTGAAACATTTCTTTTTTCCGTTTGTATTAATTCACTTAATATTCAAGGTGGTGTTGTGTTACCAGTGTGTAGATTTCTCTATTACTAAACTTCACGAGGGCAATCTGCTTAGTTTACGCAGCCCCTGCGTGACGGACTTTATGTTTTGTCTTCTTCATCGTCTCCCAGGAGTTCTATTAAGTTCTGTTTAAGGTCCAATGCTCTTCTGAGAAGATGGTATATTTTTTACAATTAAGGAGAAGATGTGAGACAGTAAGAGGGACATTACAACAGCCGCAGGTTGGTGGGAGCATGGCTTTAAATAAATAACTATGTCACATATTTATGTTTAGCTGGTGGTGAGGGTGATGAATGGTTAATCACAAAACTATGGCTCCTCACAATTTTATTTCTTATAAACCCTGAGCGCTTTCGGGGGCTAAATCCCCATCCTCAGAGCTACAAAACAATGTAACACCATAATTAGGAGTCTAAAAATCAGTTCTTAAAAATGTTTTACATAGTTGGTCATAACAAACAGTCTATAACATTATAAATTTTTTAACAATAATAACACCTATATTCAAAAACACATTTACAATTAAAATATAACAAATTAATAATTACTATTTAAACATTAAAATAATATTATAAGCAAAAATTACCGTCAGAGCGTAGGGCGATCCTATAGACTTGCTACTAGGCTAAACCCTGCCGATGCACTGAGGCCAAGGGGATCGTTCCAAGCCGCTAGGGAGGGGGCAGAGACAAGTCTGGACATGAGAGACGCGTTTGTGTCAGTCTGCACATTTACATTGCCTTTATTTATGGCTTTTTCAAGTTTTATTTCAATAGCCTCCACCATGTCCAACAGATAACCCCTAACATCACTATGAATTAATTTTATCTGGTGGTCCCCAGCATGGTGGTTGTGCTCCTTACAGGGTGCATAAAACTCTGAGCCTACCTCTCATGTGTTCCTTAGCCCTGATCCGTAACTTCCTCTCTGTCCTCCCAACGTAGCTGGCTTCACACATCCCACACTTCATCATGTACACCCCTGATCTGTCTCCTAGAGGAGTAGCATCCTTGATAGAGACAAAATTCTGAAGTGACGCCCTCTTTCTGTAGGCTATTCTAATGCCCTGCCTGTTTAGTTTCCTTCCCAGGATTTCTGATAGCCGACCCAAATATGGCAATATTCCCCAGGATTTAACCTCTTCCCCCCCCACCCCTAAAAGTCTCCCTCATCAATTTTTTAGAAACCCTCCTGTCATATATTGTTCTTATAAATTCCCGACTGTGACTCCTAAGTGGTAAATATGGCATAATTCTTTCTGGTAATTTTCATCGTCCATTGGAACAGATAGGAGCCTGTCAATGAGATAGATGCATGGGGTTTCTTTTACTCTGGGGTGTTGGAAAGACATAAAAGTCGTTTATAAGAAATAAAATTGTGAGGAGCCATAAAAACGTTTTGTGATTAACCAAATAACTATGTGTTAATTTTGTGTGTCCGATTCGGACACGGGCAAGAACAACCTCCTCTTTTCGGGTTTTTGGTCTTGCAGTATTCCAACGCTCAGTAATTTCATTATAGCAGTTTATCTTCATGTTTTTTTTTGACCATTCTGACTTCCGCTATTGAAATATGAGCTTTTGTAACTCTCGTTTCCAATCGTCCGGGAAGATGAAGGTTACTGTAGTTCCATCTTCTCGAGCACTACGAGCTTCCAACTCCACCATTTCAGTACTCTCAATAACCAAAAGTCCGTCACGCAGGGGCTGCGTAAACTAAGCAGATTTCCCATGTGAAGTTTTACAATAGAGAAATCTGCATACCATGAGTAAATACAAACGGCAATAAGAAATCTTTCAGTTAATATTAATAAATTCCCAACTGATACGGCTTCTGAATTGTAAAAGTAATTTATATTTTAATAACTCAAACTTTAATAGTACAAGAACTAAAGAAGGGGGGGGGCGGCGGATGAACAGATCGTATTTGCACAAATCACACACTAAGAAACAAAGGTAAAGAAAGATTAGAAACGACAGGTAAAGTTAGAAGAATCTTCCACCTGAGCCGAGAAATGACGAAAATGGCCGACTTAATCCGAACCATACCCGACCACAAACTTCATAAAAATGCAAATATCTCGGTTAATATTCATGATAGAGAATAAATGTATATAACAATATTTATAGTAAATTTAATTTTCAATAAGATTGATTCTGTTTTTTCGACCCGACGTATAGTAACGGAGATATTTCGAATTTTCGAAAATCCTCCCCTCTCTTGTACTTTCTTTTTATTTAAAACGATTATACATCAAGTTGGGTAACGATGAAAAAAACATTTCGACCATTAGAGTGGTAACAGACAAATAGGTTTCTATATATAAAATTTTGAACCGATCTCATTTTCGTCATCTCCTAGGTAGGATCGATGGACATTTGAAGAAAAATTTCGAAAACTCCGTCATGAGTACAATAGGAGACCTAGACGGAAGGAAGTTGTTCTTGCCAGACTCAGGATCGGTCACACATACCTGACACATAGACACTTAATGACAAGGACTGATAACCCTAGATGCAAATACTGCAACAAACACCTTACGATTAAACACATACTGACAGACTGCATCCAACGAAAAAAACCTCCACATGCCCCACGATATATCTGAACTACTAACTGGCAGCAGCCAATTTATTCCACAAATACTAACATATCTAAAACGTATAAGCATTTACCAATACATAAAGAATAAAGTCCGTCACGCAGGCGCTGCATAAACTAAGCAGATTTCCCACGTGAAGTTTTACAATAGAGAAATCTGCCTAATAACAACTGTAGTAGTAAGAAACCTCTAAACCTAAAACATTATTTAGGGCGTAATAACCCAGTAGTTTCTAGCCCCAAAAAATAGTTAACATAACCTCTAAACCTATTCACGAGGGACGAATAGTTATGGAAACGGCCACCAGAGCTCTCGGCGGAAAGTCCGAACATAGCCTACTGGTGACCACACGCAGAATACAAATGCAAATATCTCGGTTAATATTCAATATAGAGAATAAATGTATATAACAATATTTATAGTAAATTTAATTTGCAATAAGTTTGATTCTGTACAATTTTTCGGCCGACGTATAGTAACGGAGATATTTCGAATTTTCGAAAATCTTCCCCTTTAAACCCCCCCCCCCCTCCCACTGATCTGATTTCAGCCGTTAACGAACTTGATCTTTCTTTCTACAAAAAACGACTAAATATCGAGTTTGGTAACGATAAAAAAAAAAATTGCGACCGCTAGAGCGGTAACAGACAAATATATATATATATATATATATATATATATATATATATATACAGTTTTGAACGGACCTCATTTTCGTCATCTACTAGGTAGGATCGATGGACATTTGAAGAAAAATTTCGAAAATCCCATCATGAGTACAACCTCAATAGCTGATTTCCCTTAAGGGAAATCTGCTGAAATGTGGGGGAACCCAAACCAATCATATAACCGCCTCAAAACAGATTTGATTGGGAATGAAACGATGGGTGTAGCTCACAGATCATCCTCAACCGTTTTTACGGAAATACAGTCTTTTAATCTATATTTTGTACTAAAATGTTCAGCGTGTGATTAGAAACCATAAAAGAGGAAGTATTTGTTTGAAAGAAGTAAATAATTTTTAAAGTTGACAAGTGTTATAATATAAAGAAACGGTGGACGATAATTTTTAAAATATAATCAAAAAACACAAATATCAAAAGGAATTGTTTAAACGCACATGCCTCAATTATACATATTTAATTTCAATTTGTGAACAATATAAAAAAAAAAATATCTAAATATAACTTCAATCAAAAATAAGTAGTATGAAATCACTTTTAGATAAGACTTAATGAAAATCATCAACAAATTTTAAAAACACCAGTTTAATTGTTATTTCTTTTGCAGAGGTGCATTACAATTAGGACAAAGCATGGAACTATGTTGTTAACAAATTTTGTTTTTGCAAATCTCACGACAGTAATTAGTACACCTACATTTATTTTCAGTTTTGCTTGGTTCACATCATTTTCTTTTGTTCGTTGTAGCGGAGGGCCTTTTTTTATGCTGTTCTGTATTCAATGTATGGTCCAATGAGCTAGTGTACTCTTATGAGTCTCTGTAGTCTTCAAGTTTCGTCCTTAGTTCGGTTGGTAAACGTCTACTATTGTCACTGCGTCGTGCAATATATCCTTGTACAAGTTCTTCTGAAAGCTCATGTTTGAGCAAAATAATAGAATAATAGGTTTATATGATTCCATTTAATAAAGAGAAACTTAATTGATGTACATCTTTATGAAATACAGATTTCAAAAAAACTTACGAGATCGGGCGCGTGGTATCTAGGAGATACAATTTAATGAGAGGTGAAACTGACGACTCCGTTAAACACAGTGACTCAACATACCTTGAGGGGGAGTTCTCTAAAACACATAAATCGAAGTACTACATTACATCGTGGCAAATATTTTTCTAGACACTGTGACTCTCAGACGCGCCCGACGGAGGGTTAATTAAAAACTTTGTAGACAGACAACTATATGTCATGGGGAGGTTATCCTATTTCTATTCCTTGCTTTCATTGTCATTTATACATTTATTTCTATCGGAAAAAAAAGTGTATTTTTGTTTACCTTTTTTTTTTCTTTTTTTTTTCATGGTTACAGCAAGTCATTTTCTCCAAGCTTTCGACATTCTGACTATCTATTTGATCATGTAAATACTTATTCTATAAGTGCAAACTATTCATGAACATTTAATAACTATAAACATTTATTCGAAACTCTAAACGCGACTAAGGTTAGCCATTAGCGTTAAACCGCTGCCTTTAATATCACGTAGTAAAACTTGATTGGCGAGTTCGATTCCCGCCTGGGGAATTAAAATTTATTTATGGACGAATTCATTAAATCAAGTCCTTAGTCGGAGTCTCAGGTTAGCCACGTGATTAAAAGCGTTGGCCTTAATCTCATATGGTAACGCGAGAGGGGCGAATTCGATTCCTATCTAAGCTGAAGAAGATTTTTCAGTGATAACCTCATTAAATAAAACCCTTAGTCCTGCCCCCGCTATCAATGGATGGTAACCTGTAGATAACCTTTCCCAATTAGTCATAGTAGCAAAAAGTGGACCGTGTGTGACAAAAAAGTAAGTTTTCTAGTTTTGTGGGACGCATAATAAGGAATATTCAGTATTGAAGGGGCGCTGGTTCAGCTAATGCGAGGTATTCCTCCTTATTTAGCATTTCGGGGTCACCAGTACGGCTGACCATAGATCAAGGTCGTCAATTTGAAGCTGAAATATTTCAACGCCTTAACATCATTCTTGGCACAGACAAGAAACGCACGACGGCATATCACCCTCAAGCGAATGGTTGCGTAGAACGCTGGCACAGAAGCCTCAAAGCAGCTATAATGGCCCATTTGGCATCCGAAAGATGGACCAAAGTTTTGCCCTCTGTCCTACTTGGTCTTAGAGCAGTATTTAAAGAAGACTTGGGAGCCAGCGTTGCGGAAGCACTGTATGGACAACCCTTAAGATTACCGGGCGAAACGCTGGAAGACAGTACTTCTCAACAGGAACCCATACTAGCGTTGCAACAACTTAAAGACGATCTAAGGCGCATCAGTGATTCTGCTCAGGGACAAGGAAGTTGTAGTTTCCATAGATCGCGTGAAACCAGCCTACCTACTTGCTGAGGAATCCACGACAAGCGGAAAGACCGACCTACAGCCATCACAAGAAGATTCTGCACAAGCAAATCCAACGCAAACCTCTCAGACGAAACCAACGGAAATTCCAGGTTACAGGACCAGAACAGGAAGACTTGTTAAAAAAAATGTTAAATTCTGTGACTCCGTCACTGAGGGGGGAGTAGTGTAACAGCTGGGCCGCGTTGCCCCTGGTTACCACTTAACCTAACACTGATAACAAAAGTTTAGACAGTCAGTTGCTTGTGTACCACCATGAGGAGACCTCTGTTTGTATTATTCTATTATTATTTTTTGTGACGCTTTTATGAAAATACAATAACCTATTATTTGGAATCAAGACTTCATTTATTTATAGGGAACACTCCCCTATAATGTTTACTATTTAAATGGATCAACGCAATCAAAATCGTCCAGGAAATTTTAAAGAAGCCCCAATATGGCCCGAATGACTATTATGTGCCGCTAAAATTTTACCACGGGGATACTGTCACTAAAAACTCTTCATTCAAGATTGGCAAACTCTATACAGGCTTATACTGGTTTTGCTTAGGAGAAATATTATCTCAGTCGCTTCCAAAACTAAATTAGGTTGCCTTTTCTAAGTATGAAATTATCTGTAAATTCTGAGTTACAAAATGTAATTTCCAAATCTCATTTCGTTTTTTCCCATTATTCGTCGTTTTTCTCTTACATTTTTAATTCTCATTGGTTTAATTTCCCATTTAAAACATTTTTTTTTTCGTTCATGGATATTTTATCCCATTTTGGCATTATAAAAAACGCGTCACCCTTTAAGAAGGGATGAGATTCCGAAGTTATGGAGCTTTATGTAAAACTCTTTCGCAATAGCTTCTATAATTTTGTTTTGAGTAGGATTTAATTCATTCAACAAGCGTGCATTTGACGTGTCCATCCCAAGCAATTGACTAAGGCGTTCAGCAAGTCGAATAAGCAGACAGATAAACGGAATACAGTGCGAGATGCTGCGATTTGATATTGACAGAAGGAAGATGCTTGTCTGTCTCCAGAAAGTAGCTAAGATCTCGTTGGAAACTTGAATAACCGTTAAAGATAGTCTAAATGCGTTCATTGAATACGTCACGGCACACGTTCATGTCTTGATTGACGGCAGACCTTGGATCCTCCCACTCTTATGCATAAGGGTCTTATGGTCCAACTTTTCCCCCTTCTACCTTGGGAGGAAGATCCCACAAGGTGGTATCTAAGGAAGTGGGTTTCTCCTCCCGTGGAACTTGAAGTAATTTAATAATCATAAATAAAGTCCGTCACGCAGGGGCTGCGTAAACTTAGCAGATTTCCCACGTAAAGTTATACAACAGAAAAATCTCCATACGAGTGCCGATCAGTTACGAAAACGGCCAAACTAGCTTTTGGCGGGAAACTCAGTCGTCCGCTATACTTAATAAAAGTGAAAATATCTCAGTTAATATTCAAGATAGAGAATAAATGTATATAACAACATTTATAGTAAATTTAATTTGCAATAAGATTGGTTTTATACAATTTTTCGATCCGACGTATAGTAACGGAGATATTTTGAATTTTCGAAAATCCCCCCTCTAAACCCCCCCCCCCTTCACTGGTCCGATTTCAGCCGTTAACGAACTTGATCTTCCTTTTTACATAAAACGATTAAATGCCGAGTTTGGTGACGATTAAACAAAAGTTGCGACCTCCACCGCAACCGAGTGTTAACAGACAAATATATATATATATATATATATATATATATATATATATATATATATATATATATAAATATATATATAATTTTGAACGGACCTCGTTTTCGTCATCTCCTCGGTAGGATCGATGGACATTTGAAGAAATTTTTCGAAAATCGTGACATGAGTACGACCTCAATAGCTGATTTCCCTTCAGGGATCGTCAGAGGGGACGATTTTCGAAAATTCGAAATATCTCCGTTACTATACGTCAGATCGAAAAATTGTGTAGAATCAATCTTATTGCTAATTACATTTTGTATAAATATTGTTATATACATTTATTATCTATCTGGAATATTAACCGAGATATTTTATTAAGTGTGCGCGGATAATGCACTAGGTGAGATCGGCTAACTTCGTTGCTAGTCGTGAGTTTCCGCAAAAGTTAGTTCGGACGTTTCCGTAACTGTTCTGCTCTCGTGAAATTTCTCAATTGTAGGGAAATCTGCTTAGTTTACTCAGCGTGACGGGATTTTTATATATTGTTGGAAATAAAGGAATAAAAAAGAAGGATTTTGGAAATATGGGAAACCTGCTTCAACATATTCTTTTATATATGAGACGTTTTGTCCATCCCCGGAATACAAGGTCTTTGAGGGGCTTACAATTAATATCCAGTCTTCAATCAAGAATATCTAGGTAGGATGAGTTGTGGAGAGGGACCCCTTTCGTGCCGCCACCTTGTCAATGTTGTCAACAGCTGATATGGCGGGAAGAGGGTTGGCTGACATGACAGACCTAAACAAGGCCCATTAACCGCCGAGACACCCCCGAACTATAAGGGCTGACTGGAGGGCGTCACCGCTCAGCTGATTCAACGCCTTGGGGATTTGATCGCATAGGGGATGACGGCTGGGCTCGAGCTGTCAAGGTGTCGTGCTCGTTAGGAGGGCTTTACTGTCAGCGGCCCGTAACGATCCGACCGGTTGTTACGCCGAAGGGTAGGCCTCCTCGGAGCAGGTTTGACTCACTTGTAAACATTGCTCGTGTCGTTAGAGTGGTGTTTGCACCCGGGTAACTGCTCCCCAGGGCGCGTGTCTCCAGTGGCCAAGTCATAAACCACCCCTCCACATCTAGCTATATTCCTCTCACTATCTCACCATCCAACATCCCACTTATAAGTATATCAGTAATTTTAGAAGATTTCCCTTCAGGGAAATCAGCTATTGAGATTGCACTCATGTCGCCATTTCTTCAAAAGGTCATGAAACTTACCTAGGAGGAACGAAAATAAGGTCCGTTCAGAACTATATATATTGTTACATTTTATTACAAAATCAGTAATAAACGTTGTTTATTAGAATTCTTTGGCTTGCAAAATTAAACACACACAAGCTTCAGAGTTTATCATTGCACAATTTATTTAACAATGCACTATACACTTGGTTAATTATTCTTAATTACTGCTCACAGTATTAAGAAGTAGCGATCAGATGTACTGATAGCGTCACTGTTCTTGTTATTACACAGTCCAATAATTCACTCACGGTCACTGAGGTTCAAAAAAAGACGGCACTGCACTGTCCATTACTTCGCGAAAATAACGGCACTGCACTGTCTTAAATACACTATACTGTTCCTTAAAGATTCACGGCACAACACTGTGCTTCACATAACACACTTTCCCGCACAGCAATAAGTCGCACAGTTGCACTGAACGCACTGATGATCACTTGAAGACAGCTGAGAATAAACTAAACTGACTCCTGTCATTCGTTCACATATATACATTGGCAAAATACAATAATAAAGTTCGAGACGTGTCCAGAAAGATCGGGTCTTGCCGATAATATTTGTCGGCCCCTTTGATCTACTTCAGGCGCCAATTGTCCTTCGGTCAACTCATTTCATCTCCTTCGTACTTCCCAAAAGCTTGACTATCTCTGTTTAATTTTTCCTGTATTTAATTTTCCCAACAATATTATTTTGTTTACGCTGTAGTTAGTGATCGCAATTTTTGTTTGGTCGTTACTAAACTCGAAGCGTTTTATTCAAAATTCGATCAAGTTCGCTAACGCCTGAAATCAGACCACGAGGAATGGGTGGTTAGAGGGGGAATTTCGAAAGTTTGAAAGGCCTCTTTCATTTTGACTCAGACCGAACAATTGCACAGAACCTATCTCACTGCAAATTTAAAGCCCTATAAATATTTTAATACACGTTTTAGCAGATATCCCTTAAGGGAAATCAGTTATTGAGGTTGTACTCATGACGGAATTTTCGAAATTTTTCTTCAAATGCCCATCGATCCTACCGAGGGGATGACGAAAATGAGGTCCGTTCAAAACTGTGTGTGTATATATATATCCGTTACCGCTCTAGCAGTCGCAATTTTTGTTTGATCGTTACCAAACTCGATATTTAGTCGTTTTATATAAAAAGAAAGATCAAGTTCGTTAATGGCTGAAATCGGATTAGTGGGAGGGGGGTTTAGAGGGGAGGATTTTCGAAAATTCAAAATATCTCCGTTATTATGCATCGGATCGAAAAATTGTATACAACCAATCTTATTGCAAATTAAATTTACTATAAATATTGTTATATACATTTATTCTCTATCTTGAATATTAACCGAGATATTTGCATTTTTATGAAGTCTGTGGTCGGGTATAGTTCGGATTAGATCGGCCGTTTTCGTCATTTCTCGGCTCAGGTGGAAGCTTCTTCTAACCTTACTTTAACTTCGTTACTTTGTGAGGTTTATGCAAATACGTTCTGTTCATATGCCCCCCCCCCCTTCTATAGTTCTTGGACTACTAAAATTTGAGTTATTAAAATATAAATTATTCTTACAATTCAGAAGCCGTTTCAGTTGGTAATTTATTTTAATTAACTGAAAGATTTCTCATTATCTAATCACGGTGGTATTGTGTTACCAGTATGCAGATTTCTCTATTGTAAAACTTCACGTGTGAAATCTGCTTAGTTTACGCAGCCCCTGCGTGACGGACTTTTTTTATCTATCTTGATTATCGACCAAGATATTTGTATTTTCCTACTCATGGCATATTAACGATAAGCTGTTATGTCACGAATCGCTTTATTCCATGCTTATTTATTCAATGTGTGATATACATGCAAAATGCGTCGTCTTCATTTAAGATTACGTTGTTAACTCGAAAATGTTTATTTCATCTATACCATACTCGATATTTAAATGTTTTAATCAACACTGAGTGTCATATTATTTAATAGCTGAAACAGAACGAGGTGTGAGAGGTTGTTGGAGGGGGGGGGGGTCCAAAACTAAAAATATCTTCGTTATTATGAGTCAATCGTAAAATGTTATAGAACCAATCTTGTTAAACTATTGGTACACTACAATTGTTGTATTATATATTTTTTTTCCTTAACTCATATAGTAAGTAACTTTACTATTTATTTGTACTTTCTTGTTTTCAGCCTTTAGTCAACCCAAATTTCTCTATGAAATAAATATTGAGAAGAAATCAAAAGTGTATTACACCCACAAGTGGGAAATCTGCTTAGTTTACGCAGCCTCTGAGTGATGAACCCTTATTTATTTTAACCATTCCCAAAATAAAAACAAATCATAACATCTCATGTCGTAAAATGATTCAATTTACGAAAATTTGTAAATAGAAATATAGGTTTATTGAGTTGTAATGATATCATTCATGATTGATATTTATTCTCATTCAACCAGGCTGAGTAATGCATGAAATTTCATCAGTCTTGTTATCGAAATGTGAAACATCCTTTAATTTTGTATTCCTAATGATTTAGAGAGAATAAGTTACATTTATGTATTATATATGAGTTAGTTTGTAGCTCTGAATATGGAAATGTAAATTCTTGATAAACAGTAAGTGTTTTTTAAAACTTACGTTGTAAGGAGCCACAAAATTGAGTTGTTGATAATGGGATTCGACACCCTCACGACCGGTATAAGTAGAAATAAGTATTACAAGCTAATTTGCTTGTAAACTAATTGTAAATGTAAGCAGTCATCTTCACATGTAAATAGCTCATCGGGATAAAGTTATAAATTTATTGTTAACTATCTGTTGTAAAAGATTAAATCCATTACGCCCGATAGGTACTAACATCTCTTGTTTAATGGCCAAAGCCAAATAATCTTCAATTCCTTACAACTGTTCTTCGGAATCCAGATTAGCAGGAGTACGAATGAAAATTTACATACGAATTGCTCTCTGGCTAAGTGATGTTTGACAAGGCATATGATATGCAAGCCGAAAGAGATACTCATAGAGGTGAAAAGAGATAAAAAAAAAAATAGAATTGTTCGAAAAAAAAAAAGTGGTTGGTATGCTATAAAGGATTGGGTATAAACTGTTTTGTAAATAGCGGGCCATTTCTGGGCGGGTAGGAGAGTGACCTGAAAAAAATTCCGCACCAGTTTAAGACAAACCGGTCTTGAGAAGTGACTCCCACACGCCACTGTCAGAACCAGGTGTCCGCTAAGACAAGGTCTCTAACGGCTAACGACTCGACTACGGTTTGCCTTCGGACCTCCTTATCATTTCTACATCTGGGCAGTGTTATTTTTACCCGGGGGTAAAAGATACCGCGAAATGAACATCCTAGGTGCTTCCTTGCTAATGATAAGACACAGGGCACTGATAAAATCATGACAGTGTCCTCAATATAAATATATAAAAGGTATATAATTGGCTTTTAAAGATTGTAAATTTGGACAAATAACTGTCTACTCTTCAGTCGTTTCAAGAGGAGACCTTTTTTTTATCCTTTTGACAAGAACAATTTTGAAGCTCTCAGTTCTGAATATATAGAAAAATTAAGGTAAAAACTTAAGTCCATTTGCTTCTTATTAAGGTTTTGTAAGAAATATCTTCCTGTGCAACTCTACTAATAATATACAGAGTTTATATCCGTAATTATGCGTTGTGCTTCGGGGACACTAAAAAAAAAAAATGAAATTTAAATAGTAAAGGGCAGCATATTTAAAGAAAGTTGAAGAATATCTGCCAGCCATTTTAAACAGTTGAAAATCATGATTTATCTTTTATGTATATGTGTATATATATTTCACAAATAATAAAAAAATAATATACTAATATCTGCTTCATTAAAATAAATATTTGGAGATAACCGTACATAATTCAGAAATAAAATTCTTTTAGGCATGAATGTATAAAAAATATGACAATTGTAAAATTTTCCATATTGTAAGATGCTTTTATTTGTAAAATGAAAAAAAAAATATTTGAGTATAAAATAAAACATATTATTTTTATAGGTCATTTCAAACATAGATTAATTTAAGATATTTTTAAATTTAAAAAAAAATTAATATAGCACGTACTCAACAGACAGTAAACATCAAAAATTGTTTTCCTTTGAACACAATGATTTTTCGTTCAGTGTATTATTTAGGTTTGTGTTGTGATAATATCGACCAAAATGTATTTTAATGGACTCAATTTTGGTAAATATTGCCAAAGTATAACGAAAACCTTTTTGCCTATCGCACTAGGTATTTGCTTTAGCAACTAATGCTAAGAAATGTGCATTTTATTTCACAAATAAATTAATCTTTTTATTTATAGTGTTCTCGGAGGAGACAGTATAATACATTTATCATATAGAAGAAGTTTTGAAAAATTCAACAATATTTAATATTGTTGGAATGTTGAATTTCGTCACCAATTATGTTGCATCTCCAACTGAGATGAAACTGAATTAGCAATGCTTATAGGTCTAAGAATGAAAGGGACTTTTAAACAGTCTAATCAAAATTAAAATATTTACAGGTTTCCGAAGAAAATATTCCCCTTGCGACCTTACTTATATTTTATGGAAACCTGTTTCATTCGTTTTCTTATTTTCGTTCCTGTATAAAAACATTGCTTCATCGAATAACTTGAAGTTACATTTGATTAAGTTTATATATCTAAAATTTCGTTTATATGTGTAAATATTTATGTAAACAATAGAAATATTTAATATTACATATGAAGATTTTAGTCCCGGGAAAAGGAAATATATGAGACGAAAATATCCGAAAATCCGAAAATATGGTAAAGTTGGATTACAATTAAGAAAAGAAACCTTGGAAGTTCATTTCCCTCTAAAAAATATTAAACTGGAACAACACTGTAATATATATATATATATATCCCTCCGGCGGGCGCACTGCGGTATTTGGACCGCAATCTGAACATCTGTCAAAATACTAGAAATAGAAACCTTTTCTATCCAGGGTGGGATTTTATGATGTTATTTAATGAATTTCGTAACTAAATAATTTCCTTTGTCCAGGCAAGAATCGAACTCGTCACACTAGGATTACCATGTGAGATAAAAACCAACGCTTAAACTCTCATGGCTAAGGAAAAGGAAATATATGAGACGAAAATATCTCGAACCATAAGGTAAAGTTGGATTTCAATTAAGGAAGGAAGCCTAAAAAGTTCATTTCCTAATTCCTCAGTTCCTAATTGATAAGTTAAATGTTCTTTCCTGCAAATTTTGAACCGAATATTTTTCTGTATTTCATCATTTATAACCTTAAATATATATTTATATATATATATATATATATATATATATATATATCTGTTGGTAAAACAGACGTTTAATATCCTTAGTTGGTCAACGAACAGAACTTAAATAATTCATAACCCTTGCTGTACAACCTCCGTTATCGAAGGAGGAACTTGAATGCATTGTTTCAAGTAGATTGACGGGCCCCACCATGTAGCCAGCGGGTCCGTGTCCGCTCACGCTGACAGCTTACCTATGGAAAGGAATCCAAGAGAGTCATAATTGCCTTTATTCTTTCGAAAGACGTACTCTCTAGACTCCCGCTGACCCATTAGCACTGCGACGTTAGCGCGCTCTGGTAGTGAACTCCTGTTCTTCCTTGAACTTGAACCTATTTTTACGTTCAGCTTACTGACGGTAGAGGTAGGTGTGCCCATACCATAACCCGCAGGGCCAACGGCACCCCCTTATATTAATATTCCATTCCATTAAGCACACTTCTAGTCAGAGGCCTTAACCACTCGGCTACGACTCCTCATCACAACCCTCCCGACACCGCCAATTGCCCGGGAATCCCAACAAAGCTCAATTAGGGCCCATAAACACTACCCCCACTCCATTATAATATAGGAGTCCCGCTCAGAAAAAGGGATACGGTCGTCAATCCAATAGGTTGGATAGACCTTTCCCTACCGTCCAAGGCACTGGCACACAGGACCTCAGGTTATTAAAAAAATATGCATACCTCTTTTCATTCTACGGTGAAAAACTGATTTGGCCACCGCAATTATTATCACAACTCTTCTTTGTAAGGATATTACCATGAGCGGTGAGATGATATATCGGAACATGTGCAGAACACTCAACTAGGTATATATGCTCTAGTGGGTTCTCTTACTTTTGACCAAATGAATATGTGCCAATTAACTTGCTTGACAGAAAACATCAAATATTTATTGAAAATAGGACCAAGTCTATAATTCGACATGTCGTTTTATATTTAAGAGAATCTCTTCAGTGGGAAATATTCCATTTTAACTCATTCACTATGGATATGATTGTTACATTTCTATAAAATGTAGCTGCAAATTAGGCCTCAACCAGTAATTCACAAAAAATATAAATATTTTCAAGAAGGGGTTCCTTTTAAAGAAAGAACCCAATAGAACTACAGGTAATCTTTTCGAGGGCCGATTTAAACTACTGGTTGAATGGTAGAAATCCAGTTAAGAGAAAATGCGGTTCTTAAGAGGAATTTCCCCTTTAGGAAGAAGAGCTGTGTAAGTGGTTACTCAGGGTTTTGGAGGTAGCATGTAGGTGTGGGATATTAAGGGATTTCGGGATATCCTCCCTGGATTGCTGGAGAATCCAGTTTGGGGTTTCTCATCCTCACGCTCCTCGTCCCAATGCATTTGCTAGGATTTCTCTCTGCCAACAGGCAACAGGTGGCGGCTCAATTGATTTTTATGCCTCTAAATTAAGGACAGCTGTTCTCTATCCTTGCTTTCAGGGGGATTAGTGGTCTTAAGTAGTGCTCAGCCGTCAGTCCTCGCTGATAACCTCATTTAGTTCCCTTTCAAAAGCCCTTTTATATGAGATCCGGATAACTCAATGGGGCTCTTATCCGACGAGAACGTAATATTGGACAATAACACAGATAGGATTAACGCACCAGGACCAAGTAACAGATGATAAGGACTTAAAGACTAAGCCTTTTCAACAATTTTTGACCACACTCTGCGACAACAAACGGATTCCTTCCACAGCTGGACTGTTTCTTCGACAGGTCATCCTCCTACTCAGTTCCTCCCTGTTTCTCCTTCTTATCAACCGGGCCCATGGTTTATTGTTCCGGTGAACAGAGAATCCTGGCGGAAAAGAGAACTAAGCGGATTCCCGTCGATGATCCAACAATCAAGGTATGAGTGGGGAAAATTCCAAGTTCCAAATTTTAGGCCAAATTGTTACAGAGCCATCCCTTCGCAGCTTGACCAATAATAAACTATTTTTCGATAGGAGTATACAAACTACAACATTAATTTAGCCTCCAATCATGCTCAACTTGTATGTGAAAAGTCTGTCAAGCAGGGGCTGCGTGAACTAAGCAGATTTCCCACGCAAAGGTTCACAATAGATAAATATACATAGTGGTTACACCATTGTGAATATTAAGTGAATAAAAACATACGGTAATGAGAAATCACTCAATCAGTATGAAGGTAATAAACGCGTCAGCAAACATTGCAGAGCTGAATAATTGATAGAAATATTATAGGTCGGAAAGATATACAATTAATGGCAAATATCAGAATCTAACATATCAATTATATTGGAAACTATTTACTATAGCTAGTGATATAACTTATAATGAATCCAATAAGTTTTGTCTCAATCACTCAAATTTTGGTAATCCGAGAACAAAATTAGAGGGAGGGGGATCAACAGAACGTATTTGATATATCTCACAAAGTAAAAGTTCGATGGAAACATTAATTGGTATTTAACGTTAAATGAAGTGGTTCATGATATTAAGCATATTTTTAATATGATATGAGTAGGAGTGGGGGGTTTACTGAAAGCTAATAACAATCAGAACCAAATATCTCGGTTAATAATCACGATACAGAAAATATGTATCGAACAACATTTATATAAAATTACATTCGCAATATGATTGGTTTTATGCAATTTTTCGATCCGTCCTATTGTAACGGAGATATTCCGAATTTTCGAAATTCCCCTCTAGACCCCTTGTCCCAGAGCTTAATCTGTCTTTTTACATAAACCAACTAAATATCGCGTTTGGTAACGATTAAAAAATAATTGCAAACACTAGAGCTTTAACAGGCAAATATATATTTATGTATATTATTTATATATAGGTATGTATATGAATATACAAAATTTCGAACCTACCTCACTTTCGTCATCTCCTGGGTAGTGTGGATGGATATTTGAAGAAACGTTTCATAAATCGCGGCATGAGTACGACCTCAATAGCTGATCTACCTTAAGGGAAGTCTGCTAAAAAGAATTTAAACAAAGAGGGTACTCGTTTCTTGTACATAAAAATGTCCGTCACGCAGGGGCTGCGTAAACTAAGCAGATTTCCCACGTGAAGTTATACAGTAGATAAATCTGCCAAATAACAACTGTTGTAGTAAGGTATCTCTAAACCTATTCAAGAGGGAAGAGTAGTTATGGAAACGGCCGCCAGAGCTCTCGGCGGAACGTCCCGAACATGGCCGACCCCTGCCGATCACACTCAGAAAACAAATGCAAATATCTCGGTTAATATTCAAGATAATGAATAATATGTATAGTAAATTTAATTTGTAATAAGATTGGTTCTATACAATTTTTCGATCCGACGTATAATAACGGAGATATTTCGAATTTTTGAAAATCCTCTCCTCTAAACCCCCCCTCCCACTGGTTCGATTTCAGCCGTTAACGAACTTGATCTTTCTTTTTACATAAAAAGACTAAATAACGAGTTTGGTAACGATCAAACAAGAATTGCGACCGCTAGAGCGGTAACAGACAAATATATATAAATATATATATATATATATATATATATATATATATATATATATACAGTTTTAAACGGACCTCATTTTCGTCATCGACTAGGTAGGATCGATGGACATTTGAAGAAAAATGTCGAAAATTCCGTCATGAGTACAACCTCAATAGCTGTTTTCTCTGATGGTAAATCTGCTAAAAGATCACATTGTACTATATTACATTTCTTCGGATGACTCTTGGGGTTTCATTCACTTTCAGCGGCTTCATGAGAGCATACGGGCATAGAATAGCAGCTTATCAGACATTATCAGGTTTACCTTACGAATCCTTATCAACTACGACGCTTTCCGTTTTAGCAGATTTCCCTTAAGGGACATTTGGTCAAATGTCCATCGATCCTACCTTGAATATGAGCTCCGTTCAAAATTATATCTATATATATATATATATATATATATATATATATATATATATATATATATATATTTGTCTGTTAACGCTCTAGTGGTGCAATTTTCGTTTGATCGTTACTAAACTCGATATTTAAACGTTTTATGTAAAAATAAAGATCAAGTTCGTTAATGGCTGAAATCGGACCAGTGGGAGGGGGGGGGGGTTTAGAGGGGATGATTTTTGAAAATTCAAAATATCTCCGTTATTATGCGTCAATCGAAAAATTGTATACAATAAATCTTATTGCAAATTCAATTTACTATAAATATTGTTCTATACATTTATTCTGTATCTTGAATATTAACCGAGATATTTGCATTTGTATTCTGCGTGTGGTCGCCAGTAGGCTATGTTCAGACTTTCCGCCGAGAGCTCTGGCTGCCGTTTCTATAACTATTCGTCCCTAGTGAATAGGTTTAGAGGTTAGGTTAACTGTTTTTTGGGGCTAGAAACTACTGGGTTATTACGTCCTAAATAATGTTTTAGGTTTAGAGGTTTCTTACTACTACAGTTGTTATTAGGCAGATTTCCCTATTGTAAAACTTCACGTTGGAAATCTGCTTAGTTTACGCAGCTCCTGCGTAACGGACTTTTTGATCATCGTTTCTTATGTAGCGGCTTCAAACTAGTTTTAAGGAAGTTATTCTGTATCCTTCAGGAGGACATTCTCCTTAACTACTATAAGAGTCAAAATGCCACTATCATTGACGTAAGCATAGAAACATTTGCTCACTGTAATCATTCTGACTTTTGACTAATTTCGTCTTTTCTGACTGCTGGTAGTATTTCATCAATTTTATGGTTGAAGAAGCTGAAAAAAATTATGCATTTCTTTATTGGTACCTTCAATTCTCCATATTGCGTTACAATAGAAACGGAAGTAAAGCCTCTCCGAGAAAACCATGATGCACTATTATACTTCAACATTTTCTCGCTACAAGCTAGCAAAAAGTTTTTAAAAAAGAAAATATCAAGTTTTTCATTAACTTTTCGAAAAAAATAATAGAGTGAAAATTGAATAGTGAGAGAAGGAACGAGGGCAAGAAACTTTGTAAAATATTCAAAAATAAGGAAGGGAAGGGAGATTTAATACGATCATTAGATATTCCTTAAGATGAGAGACTTTTTCAGTTACATTGTATTACGAACTTTTCATTCCGAAATTGAATTTTTCAGCGAAGCTCTAACGACCCGCTTTAATTGACTTCAATGTCTGACTTGATTAAGGTATTAAAATGATTTCAAAACATGAATAGTAACAATCTTTGTGATTAAGAATAATTAGACATTTAAAACATAATGTATAATAATATTGTTATTATATATACTAGATAACCCGGCAAATGTTGTTTTGCCATATAAATTATTTCTAGTTTCTAGATAAATTCTAGTGTAGACAAAAAGTAACTTACTTATTATAAGTGTGTATGTGGTATTTGCATGAGATAGGCATGGAGCGCTATGAACGATAAGGGAATATAAATAAGTTATTATAGTTTATTTCTTAAAATTACATATCATATATTAATTACGACAGTAACACTAACAAACAACATCAATCTTTTAATGCTATAGCGTGAACAATATTTTTTGTTAGCCGATCTTAGCGAGCACAATCAAACTGGATGGTTTACCCACTCGAGAGCATGCTACGTACAATTGCCCGTGTGAAAAACATACTCGGGGTGTACTCAAATCTAAGCCACAAATAGACATCGTTTGACCTTGGGATTTGTTGATTGTCATTGCAAATTGAAATTTTAATCAAAGTACAGTTAAAAACACTATAATTGATCAGTTATCGAGCGAGGTGATAATGATTAAATTACTAAAATGGCTATAAAAAAATAGGGGTTGGTGATAAAAAAGTAAAAATTTAGGATTGCATGTATTTCTTAATGCCACATTATAAAAAAAATAAAAACAAAAAATTTCGTCCAAAAATTAAAATAAATAATGTTAAGGGTGAAGAACCCTTATCAATTAGGGGTATGGAAAATAGATAGTAGCCGATTCTCAGACCTACTGAATACGCATATAAAATTTGGTAAAAATCGGTAAAGCCGTTTCGGAGGAGTACGCTAACTAACATTGTGACATGGAAATTTTATCTATTATATATATAAAACTAACGACGAAAATCACCAATACTTACATTAAAACATAACTTCGGACGGCTTACAAAACTACATTAAATTAACATACTACAAGAATAGATATGGAGTACTGGTTATTAACAGACAACAAACTGAGACAAAATAAAACTTCAGTTAAGGCATGGAGTAATAAATATGAATCATTTACACTGAGAGACGAAGTAGTCCTTACGAGACTACGTATAGGACATTCTCTACTTACCCATGGTTATCTGCTTGAAAAGATAAGAATACCCAACTGCAATGTGTGTAATGTTCTGCTTGCAATAAAACACATACTAACAGACTGCAAAAGACGTAGCCATCAAAAGATCCCTCATGACTTACACGACTTAGTTAGGTAGACCATACTACCTTCAGTAACTTCCCATTATACAGTCGTGTAATTACCATTATACTCCAACATTAACATGCACTCACAAATTTAGAAGTATTAAATTTTAAAATTCTTTTTAATTCTTCTTAAATTAAATCTTTTTAACTCCAGCTAAAAGTTTTGACTATATGTGTGCGTGTGTGTGAGTCTGTGTGTGTGTATGTGTGTGTGTGTGTGTGTGTGTGTGTGTGTGTGTGTG
>CM032230.1:128387500-128442500 GCA_019009955.1 Riptortus pedestris | reverse complement strand
ATTACTAATCGAAATAGTGGAGAAATATGTATGACAACATATAGAACATTATATTTGCATTAATATTGGTTCTACACACTTTTTCCATCCCACAATAACAACGGAGATAATTCGTATTTTCAAAATTTCTGCTCTCTTTTGTCCGGTTGCAGCCTTTAACGAATTTTATCTTTATTTTTACATTAAACAATTAAATATCGAGTATGGTAACGATTAAACAAAAATTCCGAGCGCTGTAGGAGCAACAGGCAGGTATATGTATATACTTGAATTTAGAACTATGTTCATTTATGAAATGGTTATTTAATTTGCATTTGTTATTTGTTATGGTGTTTTGTTATTGTTACTTGTTGTTATCTCTTATTTTTTTTTTACTTTTGCTATTGCACATTGTACAATTTTTGACTTTTCATATGGTAAATCACCTTTGATGAGATGTCCATAAATAAATTGATCGAATCCAATATGTATATATATTTAAGTATGAACATCAGAAGGTTTGAATCATTTCATTTATTTTCGTCACCTCCTAGGTAGGATCGATGCACATTTGGGGTTTTTTTATTTTTTTAAATAGCGTCATGGGTACAACCTCAATAGGTATTTTGCCTTAAGGGAAATCTTATAAAAGTAACATTTTAACTACTTAGTACATGTTATTATATCATTTAATACCTCTGGAGTATCAAAAGTACAATTAAGCAGTGACCATCAATCCATCAGAGTACTAGACGGAAGGAAGTAGTTCTTGCCAGACTCAGGATCAGCCGCAAACACCTAACACATAGACACTTAATGACAAGGACAGACAACCATATATGCAAATACTGCTGCAAGAACGTAACGATAAAACACATACTGACAGACTGCATCCAACTGAAAAACCTTCACATACCCCACGATATGACAGAACTACTACCTGACAGCAACCAATATATTCCACAAATACTAACATATCTAAAACATATAAACACTTACCAATACATAAGAATAAAAATGCTATAGGTCTACTGCATTCTTAGGAGGATTTAAAAGGGATAACTTTTATTATATTCTAATAGACAAAGGAAACGAAATATCGCTATTTTTAATTTCAGGCTTCCTTATAACCCCCACTCCGGTTCGTCTCAGAGGATATTAATATACCCTAAAGCCTAAGTTGGGTTAGTAGTAATATACATGCCAAGTTTCATAAAATTCGGTTCAGCCGTTTATGCGTGAAAAGGTAACAAACAAACACACACGAAAGAAACAAAATGCAGTTATGGTGTCTATGACATGTGAAACGAAAAGTTATCGTGAAATTTCGCGAAAAAAATCAATGTACAGACAGAGGTTACAATTTTATATATATATATATATATATATATATATATATATATATATATATATATATATATATATATATATATATATATATATATACATATTAGAGGGGTCATTCCGTAAATTCCAAAAATCTCCGTTCCTATACGTCGGATCAAAAAATTGTATAAATCCAATCTTGTAGAATATTTAATATCTATAAATGTTGTTCTAAACATATTGGATGTATCATGAGATATTTGGATTTTATAGTTTTCTTCTTTTAGTAAAACCCCACTCTTACTCATTTCACACAATTAATATCTGTTATATCATGAACTACTTCATTACAAGGTTAAGAACCAAATGTAATTTTCATTTAACTTCTACTTTGTTAGATATATGCAAATTCGTTCTGTTAATCCCTCCGCCTTCTTTTTTTCTTGGATTACAAAAATTTGAGTAATTGAGACAAAAACTATTCTGATTCATTACAAAATACAGAGCTAGCTATAGTGAATAGTTTTCAATAAATGTAATAGGCTTTTTTAAGACATATTTCAATAATTCTCCGGTAGTTTTTCTTTCCTGTCTAGTCTACTTCTATCTATCTATTCAGCTCTGCGAGGTTGGCTGACCAGTTTTTTTTACAGTTCAGACGCTTTCCGTTGTAGAGATTATTTTATTATTATTTATTATTTATTAACTTGGCTGAAATATTTCTCATTATCTTTGATATCAGTATGATGATAGTAATTATTTCAAAAAGTCTATATAACTAACATCTAAGCGACTTTCCGACGAGCTGGTGTATGACACGTTGGTCTCAATTCACCATCTATTTTTGGGTAAAATATAAAAACGTAAATCTCTCCGTTTTTATACCTCCAATCGAAAAAGTTTATATTTATATACACACACACACACACATATATATATATATATATATATATATATATATAATTTTCTTGAAAAATAATGCCTTATAGAGGCTATCCCATAAAGTTTATTCTAGGTCATGCATTTTAGCAGATTTCCCTTGAGGGAAATCAGCTATTGAGGTTGTACTTACGACGCGATTTTCGAAATTTTTCTTCAAATGTCCATGGATCCTACCCAGGAGATGACGAAAATGAGGTCAGTTCAAAACTGTATATATCTATCTATCTATATATATCTATCTATATATTTGTCTGTTACCGCTCCAGCGGTCGCAATTATTGTTAAATCGTTTCCAAACTCGATATTTAGTCGTTTTATGTAAAAAGAAAGATTAAGTTCGTTAACGGTTGAAATCGGTCAAGGGGGAGGAGGGGTTTAGAAAATGAGGATTTTCGAAAATTCAAAATATCTCCGTTACCATAGGTCAGATCGAAAAATTGTATAGAATCAATCTTATTGCAAATTAAATCTACTATAAAAGTTGTTATATACGTTTATTTAATATCTTGAATATTAACCGAGATATTTGCATTTTTTAGTTTTCAGCCATCAGCAAACCGGCACTTCTACTCATGTTACATATACAATACTCTGCGACATAATAAATTACATTATTCGAAGTTTAAATACCAAAACTTATATTGAAGAGACCTTTATTATACGAGATACATGCAAATATGTTCTCGTGACCCCCCCCCCCCGTCATAAGGAATTGTACTAATAAAATTTGATTGATTGAGATAACAATTATTCTGACTCATTATTAAGGTCTCTAGTACAGTACTAGATATAGTAAATAGTTCTCAATAAAATTAATATGTTATATTCTGGTATATTTCACTAAATTGTTTTCTTTCAGGTGTGAGGCGGGCAGACCCGTTTGTTTACTTTTCTAACATAACGCTCCCTGTGGGCAGTTTATTGAAATTGGATGAAACATTTCTTATTTCCGTTTGTATTTATTCATGGTGGTGTGTTACCAGTATGTATATTTATCTATTACTAAATCACGTGGGAAATCTGCTTAGTTTACGCAGCCCCTGCGTGACGGACGTTTTTACATAAAGCTAATGTATTACTGAATTTCTGATATCAGGCTCATATTTCAAATACTGTTTACATGACGACAGAAATAGAGAATAGAATGAAAATGTCATTGTTCTGAACTTGAAAAAATCTGCTTATTTCAAAACGACGGATTTTTAAATTTTGACTCTCTACTTCTGTTCCTTCCTGAAGTTAAAGATAAATAAACTGAATTCTATTCATTATTACCATTTAACAATTTTTTTTTAAATATTGAAATATAGATTCCTTGTTTTTTAGAGTTGTTGCTAGAACCTCCCATGCACTTGTTCTTTTTTTCTTTCTTTTAGCAAACTACCCCAAATTTTAATAGAAATGTATCCTGTAAGTGCTCAGTTTAATTATCCAAATCAATATCAGAACAATATTTGAAACAGTACATTGGACGTAGTCTTTAGAAAATGTTTGTGTTATATCCAAAGGCTGGTGCATGCAACATGTAAATTTACTCCCACGTTGGATGGCTGGCTACTCCTAAACTGGATAACAGAAAGCCTTCGAAATGTTAACCGCTGGACATTTTTACAAGTTTCGTCATTGACATATCAAGTGACATAATGTTTGATGCTCGCACGCCCACTCGTGGCAGAATGTAATGCAGACCTTAAGTTAATTCTATTTTTTTTTTATAATGGCATTGGAGTGGTTTCTTAAGTGACCTCGAATAAACACCCATAATAACTTTACATATTTGATATATTTGTGCCAGTCTTGTCGCTGAGTATGATCTTATTTTATGGGAATAATCCGTTCGCTTATGAATTTTAATAGCCAACCTTACTGTCATATTATATAGCAAGTTCATCCGTTTATCATGAATTTTAATATATATCTCATCTCCCTTATTATAGCATATTATATTAACCCGTTCACTTCGACCCCGGTAATGTTAAGTCCCTAAACCAATATATGCGCTATGCTAATCAGCTGAAGAGCCCCAGCTATCATAAGACAAATTTTCGTCAGCTGGCCATTTGCTTTCTTCAGTCTTGTCATTCGATATAATATTTTTCATGGATGTTTAGGAATATTTTGTGGCTTATATATATATATATATATATATATATATATAAACTGCTCAAAAATGAATAGGGATATTGGCTGTTTTGTGGTATGTATGGGTCCTAGCATATTTTTTTTTTTATTATTAGAAATATCATTAATATTTATTAGAAATTATTGTCTTTTTTCCCCCATAAAAAAAAAAAAAATTATTAAGATCGATTTAATTAAAATGAATAGGATAAGAAAAAATAACCAATATCCCTATTATCATTTATA
Organism: Riptortus pedestris; assembly: GCA_019009955.1. Classification (NCBI taxonomy): domain Eukaryota; kingdom Metazoa; phylum Arthropoda; class Insecta; order Hemiptera; family Alydidae; genus Riptortus; species Riptortus pedestris. The sequence goes on along the minus strand of CM032230.1, from coordinate 128,437,886 downwards.
TATATATATATATATATATATATATATATATATATATATATATATATATATATATATACACACTGGCTAAGGTACCCGGCTTCGCTAAGAAAATCATTAGAGGCTGAAGGATGATGGTATTTTTTTTTTTGGGAGGCTTCAGTGTGTACAACTACACTTCCCGTCTGGGCGTATTGTTTCCCCGTAAGAGTCGGGTAAGAGACTTATAGAATATAAATTTTAGTTTTGAAGAATAAATGTAAATAAGTCCCAAGTCAATCCCTCTTGACCGTTCAACAGACCTCTAGCTAAGTTACCCGGCTTCGTCCGGGAATTCATTGGAGCCTGAATGATGATGGTATTTTTTTGATAAGGCTTTACTTCCCTTATAACCCATACTGCTGTTTGAAACTGACAAATTTATTATAGCTTATAATCATGGAAGGATTAATACTAATTCACATTGTTTGGTTAATTTTGGTTCAATCGTTAGTGCCCAATAAAATAGTTGGCTCCCGGATTAGTTTTAGCGTATATCTCGTTAATACTACGTTATACGACGAAAGTGTATATAACACATTTTACTTTAAATGACAAAAAAAAAACAACTTTTTTTATGTGCATATTTGCCGAAAATGTAATACGAAACGAAATATCGCTATATTTATTTTCAGGCCTCCCTTATGACACCCATTTCTATTCTTCTCAGAGAATATTAATATAGCCTAAAGTCTAAGTTGAGTTAGTGTTAATACACATTCCAAGTTTCATAAAATTTGGTTCAGCCGTCTATGCGTGAAAAGTTAAACAAACAAACAAATTGCAGATATCGTGCCTATGACACGTGAAACAAAAGATTAGCGTGAAATTTCGAGGAAAACAATAATGTACAGATAGAGTTTATAATTATATATATATATATATATATATATATATATATATATATATATATATATATATATTCATTTAATTATTTACGAAACTATTTACAGGTAGTCATCCCATACCTTACTGTGTCTAAACGTTTTATTTAGTAAGCTTGTCGAAAAATAAATTCATATTGGCCACGTGATAATAGAATATACAAACTCCAGAATTATCAAGAGCTCCACTGAACTTCACTGAAGGCAAAATTTGTTTTAATGCAATTATTACTAATCGAAATAGTGGAGAAATATGTATGACAACATATAAAAAATTAGATTTGCAGTAATATTGGTTCTACACTCTGGTTGTTATTATGGAAACCATAATAACAATGGAGATAACCTGTAGATATGGAGGTAACCTGGGTGGTAACCTGTAGATAACCCGTCCCGATTAGCCTAAGTTGCAAAAAGTGGACGTTAATAAATAAATAAATAATAACAATGGAGATATTTCGAATTTTCAAAATTTCCGCTCTCTTTTGTCCGATTGCAGCCTTTTAGGAATTTCATCTTTATTTTTACATTAAACAATTAAATATCGAGGAGTATGGTAACGACCAAACAAAAAATGTGACCGCTAGAGCATTAACAGGCAAGTGTAGTATATACTTGAATTTAGAACTATGTTAATTTATAAAATGGTTATTTAATTTGCGTTTGTTATTTGTTATGGTGTTTTGTTATTGTTACTTGTTGCTATCTCTTATTCTTTTTTTACTTTTGCTATTGCACATTGTACAATTTTTGACTTTGTGATGTCCATAAATAAATTGATCGAATCCAATATGTATATATATTTAAGTATGAACATCAGAAGGTTTGAATCATTTCATTCACTTTCGTCTCCTCCCAGGTAGGATCGATGCACATTTGGGGATTTTTTTTTTTGAAAATCGCGTCATGGGTACAACCTCAATAGGTGTTTTGCTTTAAGGTAAATCTTCAAAAATTAACATTTTTTACTAGTTTTACATGTTATTATATCATTTAATGCCTCTGCAGTATAAAAAGTACAATTAAGCAGTGGGCATCGATCCATAATAGTACTAGACGGGAGGAAGTTGTTCTTGCCAGACTCAGGATCGGCCACACACACCTGACACATAGACACTTAATGACAAGGACTGATAACCCTATATGCAAATACTGCAACAAGCATCTAACAATAAAACACATACTGACAGACTGCATCCAACGAAAAAAACCTTCACATACCCCACGATATATCTGAACTACTAACTGGCAGCAGCCAATTTATTCCACAAATACTAACAAATCTAAAACATATAAACATTTACCAATACACATAGAATAAAAATACAATAGGTATACAGCATTAACTTAAATTATATTCTAATATGCAAGGATATCAGAAAACCCCAGACATTTAAGGAATATTTTCCATATTATATAAATAAAGTACATAGAGGTTAACATGAAGGGATACATTAATTATTCTAAACAGAGAGCATGCCAATCATTTTTGATGTAGGGCGTAAACCAAATTATAAAAAATGTTATTTGATTTTTTATTTTATTTTGGGGTGTTTGCAGCGAGGCGATATTGCTTATCAAAAAAAAAATTATTATTTGAGTATAAAAACACACGGATATGAAACGGATTCATTTAATACATAAATAATTCTGGTTATTTTTCTTTGAGGATAGCGTGCAGGTTTTTACAATCCCAGCAAACAGCTCAGGTAGCAACCCTGCTATCCAAGGTCGTCATGGAAGTAGTGTCTCCAGTCAGCTGACAGATTTCTTCAAAACAGTACCGAGTGAAGGAAGGGGTGGGGGTGCGGTCTGCCCAGTTCTGCCTTCCTGGAAGCAGTAATTGAAACCAGCTGGTTAGAACCCCGGAGTCTTAGAGAGTTAAAGTCCTAAGTCTTCCTGACAGGCCTATCCTCTCCGATGGGACCAATGAAATCCCGCTACCGAAGTTAGCGTTGGCACAAACTGAACTTGGGTTATTTGTAAAAATAAAAAACTGCGTCACGCTGTGGCTGCGTAAACTAAGTATATTTCCCACGTGAAGTTTTACAATAAAGAAATCTGCATACTGGTAACACAACACCGACGTGAGTAAATACAAACGGTAATGACAAATCTTTCAGTTAATTCTAATAAATTCCAACCGGAACGGCTTCTGAATTGTAAGAATAATTTATATTTTAATAACTCAAATTTTAGTAGTCCAAGAACTAAAGAAGGGGGGGGGGTGAACAGAACGTATTTGCATAAATCTCACAAAGTAAAAGCTCAAACGACAGGTAACGTTAGAAGAAGCTTCCACCAGAGCCGAACAGTTACGGAAACGGCTGAACTAATCCGAATAATGCCCGACCACATGTCCCACACACTTTATATAAATGCAAATATCTCTGTTAATATTCAAAATAAAAAATAAATGTATAAAACAATATTTATAGTAAATGTAATGTCCAATAAAATTTGTTCTATTCAATTTTTCAATCCGATGCATAATAACGAAGATATTTCGAATTTTCGAAAGTCCCCCTCTAAACCCACCCTCCCTCAGTTCCGATTTCAGCCATTAACAAACTCGGTCTGTCTTTTTACATAAAACGGTTAAATATCGAGTTTCGTAACGATCAAACAAAAATTACGACCGCTAGAGCATTAACAGACAAATATATATATGATTTTGAACGGACCTCATTTTCGTCATCTCCTGGGTAGGATCGATGGACATTTGAAGTCATGAGTATGACCTCAATAGCTGATTTCCCTGAAGGGAAATCAGCTAAAAGGATTTCCTTAGTTGTATCACCAAACTGATGATGCGGTAAGAAGAAATAAGGGAATGTAGTAAATGAAATGGCATAGCCTCTATTGTACAAACAAACAGTCGATAAATAAATAAACAAAAGAATAACATTCAAAAATATAAATTAGGTTTTTCGAAAAATTTCTTGAACAGTCAATCGATCCGAGGTTCCATAGAAGAAGTTTATGATATTCATAATCGTCGGCTGGAATCGTACCAAAAATAGGGGGGTTTAGTGGTGGGAGGTTTGAAATTTCGAAATATCTCCTAAATCATAATATAGGCGAGGGATCAAAAAATTTTTGAGTTGCAATCGTGTTAAGCTTTTGAGGTTCTACAGTTGTTGTTCTATAAATTTGTTAGTAACTGATATATTAACAGAGGTACTCGTATTTTTTAGTATTCAGTATTCAGTAAATCCACCCCCTTCTAATTATCGGATTAATATAGAAATAAAAAAAAAATATATTAGGAGAACAGAAAAACCAAAACGTCATACCTACAAGTGGAAAATTTGTTTAGTTTACGCAGCTCCTGCGTGACTGTCGTTTTTCATCATCAGCTTACTTTAGAGATGAGGCAGATGCCATAATTTGCATGGCTACCGTCAACTAGTATTAACTGTGCTCTACTTAATTTATATTTGTAGATTTGTTAGAGCAAAAATTAAATAAATGTATTTATATATTTTTATCATAAAATTGTCTATAAATACTTATAATTAAATTCCCACCAATATAATCCCAACGTCCGTCCATTTACAATATTTTGACCCTGGCCGTAAATAAACCAATGGAAATGTTTTTATAGCGGATTTATATAATTATTGTTGAATTCAGAAGCATAAATGTTTATTAAGGCAGTAAATAAAAATGAAGTTATTTTTCGTTTAGACTTGTATGCGATAACCCGGAAATAATTCTTCATAAATGATCCAGCCTTTATAAGCCAGACATATTTAAGGCGGGTCTCTTTAATATTGCGGATTCCACTCATAATGGGGAACATGCTTCGGGGTTGATTTTATTAAAAAAAAAATTCATTTTCTCTCAGATTAAGTCGTGTGCGATCACTCGGGCAAATATTAATAACGAATTTCTACACATTTTACAGCGTTCAGCGCGATATTATGAGTATTTACAGGATAATAACTTTTTTTTAAAACACATATGTACTTGTTCGAAAGCAAGTTCTTGAAATTGAATTAAGCTTATTCTTATTTGTATACGTTATGATGGCGTTTTCTTCAGAAAAGCATGGTACAATGGACATTTTCCCCAAAGTGGCTTCATATTGGCTTATATAACATTTTTAAAGCATAAAACCAGATAAAAGATTATAAAACCACTATTATTATTACTAATATTAAACCATGCCTATCTTTATCTAAATAGGTAACGAAACGTAAATTAAGACCTCTTGAGCACTAAGAGACATACGGATATATATATATATATATATATATATATATATATATATATATATATATATATATATATATAAATCATATTATTCGGACAGATATTATCAAGTTTCATTTGGTTCCTCAGTTTCTCCCTTATTCCCCCAAGGTGTACCACAGGGAGGCATCCTCAGTCCTTTCTTATTCCTTACCTATAGTGCCGACATCCCATCTCATCCTGAATCTTCTATTCTCACGTATGCAGATGATACTGCAATCTTGACGTCCAACTCAGACCCAAATATGGCATCCGCATCTCTACAAGAACACCTAGCTCTGCTAGAATCATGGCTTCCTCGGTGGAGGATCAAGGTCAACAGCAGCAAATCAAGCCATGTAACATTTACTCTCCGACGTTCCATTTGCCCTCCAGTTACACCCAATAGCGCACAATAATTTCACAAAAATTACAAATTAGGTACCTAGGACTCACATTAGACAAGTGACTAACTTGGAAGGCTCACATCTCTTTAAAAAGACAAGAACTGAATCGACGGTTCATACTTCTACTAAGACTACTTGACAGCAGATCTAAACTATCACTACGGAACAAAAGACTGATTTACAAGACAGTACTCCGACCAACATGGAGATGCGGACTTGAACTTTGGAGTTCCACTTAACCTTCAAGTTCCTACAAAACCCAAACTCTCCAATCCAGAATACTCCACAAAATTACAGATTCCCCATTTTACGTATCCATTTTAACTCTCAATAATGACCTCAACATTCCTTTTCTCCATTCCCTCGCAAAATCCTGATATCAAAAATTCCACTGTCCCCTTCCCGCACATCATAATCCTTTAGTCTAATCACTTTGATCAACCCATATTCCAAAAACCTCAAGTCGACGTCTTAAGCGTAAGTGGCCCAGAGATCTTCTTGTGTAGTGCACTGCATAATTACAGATAGTACAATCCAATGTTCCCTCCAATGTGGGTTTTGTCAATGGACAACTTCCCAACTCAAGCGAATAACCAAGCCAATTATTATTATAATTCATATAAATGTCTTATTACATATAATATATATATATATATATATATATATATATATATATATATTGCTGCAAATAAACAAATAAATATATAAAAAAAAAAAAACCCTCATAAAAAAAACTTTCACTTAACCCGAGAATAAAGTTTAACCTATGCTGCTCCCTTAAGGACAACCGCTGAAAACAATTATATTTCTCATAAAATATCAATCAAAATTTCTGAAATTTGTACCCCCAAAAAAGGTGGCAGCTAATTTTTTTTTGTTCTTAAAATTGTACTTGTCATACATTTTCCTTGATTAGAAACTTCATTGATATTTTTTTTTATTTAAGAAAAAAGAGAAAAATAAGGTAAATATGCTAATAATGAATTTCCTCCTTTCTCTGCCAAAAAATGTCAATTGTCTCTCCGTTGAGTAACTTTTTTTTAGTTTACGATCCCAGAAGACAGGAAAATGAGCTCTTCGGATTTGTTGAAAGGTGAATGATTGTTCGGGAAAACTATTGACTTGTGATTGACAGTTCCTGCTACAATGGAATTCTTCACTTTTTATAGCTTTGCTGGGAAAACAACACCACGGGAAATGATTCCCTTCGAAAGGCGTACAATTTTTTCTGAAAAGAGACTTATCAAATAAAATGAAAAACAAAATAATTTCTTATTCAAATGTTGTGTTTCTCTAATATGCATGAAAAATTGTCAACTGTTTATTTTCACCTTTCTCTAGTACTCGTACTCCCGCCCCCTTAGTCAATTTTACTCAAAAAGAGGAGGAGGTTCATAATTAAATGCAATACAAAGGTACATATGGCAAAAACTCACGGCCTCAACCGAAATGTTTCAGCGTTTCGCAATTAGAATAACCCCTTTACTACATGCGCAAGACGGTTTTAATAAGCCTTTTTTTCGAAAAGTCCTTTTCTTTTCATTAATCAAAACGTTTTTATAGAAGTAATACTTCTGTAATTTCTGCCGAGATGCTGGACGTAGAGGAACCTATTGGTCAGGATCAACAAAAAGGCCTTGTCCTATACTAATGTTTTAATTATTCAAAATGAACTTTCAGATTCAGCGCTCCATCATCAGTGCTGACAAACAAAAAACCTTAAGACAACTTAACAAACATAGCATGGTCAACTGTCTCAAAACAATTAACCCTTAAGTAGGCGCGCGGGGTCATTTTTGTCCAAGAGCAAGTTTCATCTTGTCTCCTGCTCATGCGGGCCACCTGCCATTGTTTACATTTTTAGTACCTTCCTACTCCTTACTGAACTCTACCCTCAGTGTGTTTTTAACTCTCTGCCTGTCACCACCCAGCTGCTGTCAGCTTTGGAAGACATTTTTGACCCCATGCGCCTTTGAGTGTATCGATTTTTAAGGAATTTAGGGGAATCATTAGTCGAAAAACACATCAAAATGAGGCAATTTATAGATAACATTCCCAAACCTTTAAGAAAAAAAATAAAATTACATTTAGGAGAGGATGTCAAAACATCAGAAGTGGTTACAGATCCTCCTGGACCTTCTCGAGGACGATGCAAAATGTGCCCCAGAAAAGAAGACAAAAAACCTTCTCAGAAATGCTCAAGATGCAAATTCTTTATTTGTAAAGCTCATTCAGATATAATATGTAAAGATTGTATTGATGATTGAAGGGTTTGGGAAAATGATTAAACAGATGACTTTGGATAAAAACTTCTATTTGAAAAAAAAACAGCTACAACTCAAGATAACATGTTGTGGTAGATAGGTTACAAAATTCCCCGCCAGAGTGCTCTCTGTTCCCAGCTGTTTTCCCAGGACCCGGTACATTTGATTGGAAATATTGATCACAAAATAACCAACACTTCCCCTTGAGCGATATTTCCAAAAACAATACAATTTACTTTGTAAAAACAATACAATTTACTTTATAAGTCCAAAAAACACTTGAAAAAATATTCATGTTTTTCCCTACTTAAAGGTTTCGTCAAAATATCAGAGAGCATTTCTTCAGTGTGGGCATATGCTCCAGCACAATATTTTTATTGTTGACAATGTGTTCTCAAAAAATGATGTCTAACATCTATATGTTTAGAAGACCTTTGACTCGTAACTGAATTTCTTGCTAGATGAATTGCACCCATATTATCACAAAAAATCTTTGTTGGAAAGTTGTAACAATTTGGCTCAATTTCATTCATTAAAACTTTTAACCATAAAGCTTCCTGAATCGTAAATGACAATGCAATATACTCACTTTCAACAGTTGAAAGTGAGACTGTACTCTGTTTCTTAGTACTCCAAGAAATTAAACCATTCATAAATTTAAAACAACTTCCAGTTATTGAATGTCTGTCATTAACTTGATTTGCCCAATCCGCATCACTATAACATTCCAATTCTTGATTTCCATTTTTAGAAAATTCCAATTTACAATTTTGAGTCCCTCTCAAATACCTAAAAAATCCTTTTAAACTTTAATCCAATGACTCTTTTTAGGTTTTTTTACAAAATCTACTCACATGATTGACTGCAAAACATATGTCGGGCCTCGAAATTTGGCAAAGATAAAGTAAACTTCCTACCGCCTCCAGGTATGGCACAGATGCAGGGCAGTCCTCATCATCCTCGGGGTCCTTCTGTCCGTGTTCCATCGGAGTAGACACAGGCTTCGCTTCAGCCATGTTGAAGCGCTGTAGGATTTTCTCAGTATAGGCAGATTGGTCAATCCATAGTATCCCAGTGGCTTCGTCTCTTGTAAGGTTCATGCCAAGGCAGTTCTTCGCCTCACCCAAGTCAGTCATACCATACTTTGTTTGAAGTTCTCTCTTCAACTTGGTTTTCAATTCCTCTTTATTAGTAAAAATCAACAAATCGTCGACATATACTGCTACAACAATATAGTCGCTGTAAACACTCCTGTAGTAGATGCAGGGGTCGGCCTCTGACTGTGTGAGTGACAGCTCTGTCAAGGATTGATGAAGAGTTTGATTCCAACACCTTCCACTCTGTTTTAGTCCATACATGGACTTCTTTAGTCGCCAAACACGATTCTTGTGCTGCTCTGCTGCTTCTGGAGGTGTAACATAAATCTCCTCCTCCAAATCACCGTGTAGATATGCGGTTTTAAACGTCCATGTGAAAAACCTTCAAATTTTTTCTTCACAGCAAGCGCGAACAAATATCTTAGTGATGTGTACTTGAGAACGGGGGAGAAAGTTTCTTCGTAGTCTATGCCAGCACGCTGAGCACACCCCTTCACCACTAATCGAGCTTTGAATTTAGGGTTTTCGCTATCTGGATTTTTCACTTTGAATACCCATTTGGCTTGTAAGGGTTTCTTCCTGTAGGTAACTTTAACCCAGTCATATGTCTTGTTTTTCTTAAAACGAATTCAGTTCGTTCTTCCATCGCCAATCTCCATTGCTTGGAGTACGGACCTTTGAGCGCCTCATCTGCGGTCAATGGTTCTTCAATGGGGTTCAGTGCAGCTAGATATGTGACGAAATCACTCATATCTTTTGGTTTCGGCACACGACTGGATCGTCGAACCTGAGGTGAATTCTCCTCCTGAATATCTGGCTCGCTAGAGACAGATCCTGGCACTGAATCATCAGAATCAGTCTGATGGTCGTATCCTGATTCCGTATTCTCATCAGAAACGTCCTCTTGTGAATTGGTTGTATCCTGGAGAGCAGGCGGCTCATCCACATCTAAAAATACTGACGTAGTAGGCAGCTGTCGAGGCTTATGTCTTTCTTGGTTTGAAGTTTCAAGAAAAACAACATCTCGACTCATAGTAACCTTCTTCGTTTCAGGATCAATTAATCGATACCCTTTGATTTCCTCTGAGTATCCGACAAAAATGTATTTTTGCCGATTTAGGATCCCATTTTCTTCGGATTTCCTTGGGAACCTGTGCCATAGCCGGACATCCAAAAATCCTCAAGTGAGACATATCAGGCCTCTTACCATACCACGCTTCATATGGAGTCCTCCCGACAACAGCCTTTGTCGGTGCGCGATTGTTGAGGTAAACGGCTGTAGAAACAGCTTCTGCCCAATAGCTTTTGGGCAAACCAGCATCCTGTAACATGTGGCGAGCCTTCTCCACAATGGATCTGTTGGCTCGTTCAGCCACACCGTTACTCTGTGGCGAGTACCTAACGGTCAGTTGATGCCTGATTCCTGCAGAAATAAGTCCAGCTTTGAAACTTTGAGTTGACGAACTCAGTCCCATTGTCAGACCTCACACACTTGATTTTCTTCCCTGTCTGAGTTTCAACCAGAGCCCGAAATTCAGCAAAAATATCACTCACTTTGTTCTTTTCTGAAAGAAAATACACGAATGTGTAACGAGAGAAGTCGTCAATTAAGGTGAAAAAATATTTACTTCCACCTATGGATAAATTTTCCATGGGTCCACATAAAATCCATATGTAGAACTTCCAAGATCTCCTTTGCTCGGCTCTTACTGGCTCTGAAGGGTAGTCGAGCATGCTTCCCTAATAAGCAGACTTCACATGGATCATCATTAGGTGTTATTTTATCAATACCTGTACACATGTCTTGAAGTAGGTTCATCCCCTTCCTGGAAAGATGTCCTAAACGTCGATGCATTAGGGAAACTGCCATCTTCAACGAAATAGGTAGGTAATATTCTGTACTTCATGGTATCAAGCTTGTAGATCCATTCTTCCTTTTAGCTGTGGCTATACTTCACCATTAGGGTCAATGACCTTTTCCCATTTCTTTGGTGAATATGACCGAATGTCCTTATCAGTTAAATTTTGCTGACTGATAATAGGTTAGCACCTATACCTGGCACGTAATGTACATCATGCGGTACAACGCTATCAGCCTGTCCATTAACTATCAGTGAAATGTTGGTTGTACCAACAGCCTGAGCAGATAAATTTACATTATTTATTGTCGAAATTTTTAAATCTGAATCACCAGATACATTTGTCTAGTATATCTATGTCATTGACTAGGTGAGAACTGCAACCAACGAAAAAAAAAATCACACTACCCCATGATGGGACACAGGTATTCACAGACAGCGGCCAATATATTCCACGATCCACTTGAACATATCTAAAACAGATGACATTTAAAAAAACTTCTATTTGAAAAAAAAACAGCTACAACAGCATGCCTAAAAAGATTTAGAAGGGCTAACTTTTAATATATTCTTTACACAAAACACGGATATGAGAATGAATAAATAATTTAAAGAAATATTTATCGATAATATCAAAAGAACAAAACCGGTAAGCAAATGAAGGAGTAAATATATCATCACAATAATGCCAATCACCATCGCTGTGGGACACAAAACTAAATAAATAAAACACTAGTAAAAGACACGGCATTTTTATAGAGGTTTTATATTCATTTCAATAATATCTATGTATACTTATATTGTAGTAGAAAATAAGTTAATGTCTAATTTGGGTACTACATTATTAAAATCCTAATAAAAATTAAATTTAATTAGTGCATGTTTATTCTTCCTTACGAAAAAAAAAATCGATTAAGCTGTTATTGATAAATCAGTTCAATATAAAATGTTAATCTCGATGAATCTAATGAGAATCCGCGTTCAGTATAAGGCATAGAGTTTCTAAGTTACCATGCGTTTGGGAGAGTTTAATTACACTAATGGGGTTATTTATAATGTACGAAAACACAAAAGACCGTCACGCAGATGCTGCGTAAACTGAGAAAATTTCCCACGGATAGGAATATGATACGCTGTTGATCTTATGTAACAATCTATTCTCTATTTATCCCTGAGTAAGGGGTATACAATGTATGCCGGATTTAAAAGCTTACTTGAACTTGAAATGTTTAGGGGAATTGAGGTACTTAAAATTAAAATTAGATGGGGGTATACAAAATGTTGAAAACAGAAAAAATACAAATAACTCCGTTAATAATGTAGTCGGAGAAAACATTTATATAACAATAGCCACGAAAAATTTAAATCAAACAACATTGATTATGTAAATTTTACAAACCGACTTTGGAATTTCGCATTTTGAGTTATCTTCCTCGTACCACCACAGCCGATTTCAGCCATTTACTAATGAGGAAGATGAGTGGAGATTTGTGCGTTTGACAGTATTTATAAATGCATACGGTTCTTTTCAATGATGAAAGTTAATAAACAAAACATTGTACAAGGCCGACTGACAATAATTTGGAAAATTCTTTGCGTCTTTGTGTCAGTGGAATTGATCCAAACATCGATGGATTAGTCTCCCAAATTCAAGCTCAGGTGTCTCATTGATTTCGGTGTAGCTATTTAACTTTCGTTTGTGATAATTACAAATTAAAGCATTTAATTATAATGTTGTTATTTTAATAAAGTGTGTTCTAATTACATTGCCCCATGATTTCATGCCTAATGTCTATCGCTAAAAATTATGAACACTAGTTTAAAATGAACTACTTTTAAAAGCGGCCCGCGAACGTATTTGTACACTAAAGTTTGGCCCACAACATGTCAAAGGTTGCCTATAGCTGGTTTAGGCATTCAATTTTCTGCGTTTTTCATGATTTTCAAAATGTTATAGGATGCAGTTTTGATCTACGTGTGAGTATTGTACTAATACATGAGTATTGAACTATTTATATTTTTTTTAAAACATATAGTTAAAGCTTTTTATTCGTAGAAAACATTTATTTTCTCCTGCGGCAAACGTGAACTGAAAACCTGGACATTTCGAGGAAGACATTTCTTAGATTATAAGGTCTGAAGAGGGACTTGCTCTAAATGGCCCTAGTGACACACACTGAAAGCTTCTTTCTGCTTCAACGGCTAGAAAAGTAACCAAGTTAGTCACCTTCATTCTAGAATACCGAGTTTGCTTTCAAAAGCTTTGAGCAGTAACATACAATTTTACTTAGGATTGTTTAGTTTTTAATGAAAATGAAGTTCATATATTAATAATGAAGTAAAGTCATTCACGAACACACATAAACTGCAAATGACATAAAATATTCTTCTAATATTTAAATTTATCTTATTAATACTCATAACTGGCTTTTAAGTTATTTATAAGCCTGGAAAAGTGGAAATTATTTAGTAGCGAACTCATTAAATAAAGTTACTTAGTCCCACCCTGGCTAGAAAAGGGTGGTAACCTGCAGGCCACCCATTGCAATTAACCAGAGCAGCATAAAGGAGGCGTAAATAAATAACAACTATTAATTATAATAAGCCATCTGCTTCCACTGAATCAAACTAATTTTCTGTCTTGAACAGAAATGTACACATTTTGCAGGAAAGATGTTTTAGCAGATTTCCCTTAGGGCGAATCAGGTAATGAGGTCGTACTCTTGACACGATTTCCAAAAACTTCTCAACAAATGTCCATCGAACTTACCCAGGAGATGACTAAAATGAGGTTCGTTCTAAATTGTATTTGAATATAGTGTCATATATATATATATATATATATATATATATATATATATATATATATATACGGAAATGACATTTGCGTAGAAAAAGCAAAATACATTTAAGAATTGTTTTTTGTGAGTTAGTCTAACAATGCGGAAGAAAACTAGTGACTCTTTTTCTAAACAATCATAAAAAATGACCAAAATAGATCAGTAAGAAAACAAAGATTTGAAAAGTGAATTATATATTGTTACGTTTATACTGCCCAATTTGATTGACTATGCACTACACATTTTTGCACACTTGGTAAATTATTCTTTATTACTATACAAGATAATTTAACTTCTTATTGCACAGTACATTAACTCACGGCCACGCGAATCACTGAAGTTCACATTACTGTACTGATATTCACAAAAGTCCGTCTCGCAGGGGCTGCGTAAACTGAGCAGATTTCCCACGTGAAGTTTTATAATAGAGAAATTTCAGAATAGAGATTCAAACAGTTACGGGAACAGCCCGAACTAGCTCTTGACGGAAACTCACGAATAGACCCGAAGTTAGCCGATCTCATCTCAGAAGCTGAAAACAGAAAAATGCAAATATCTCGGTTAATATTTAATATTCAGAATAAATGTATAGTAAATTTAATTTGCAATAAAATTGATTCTCTTTAATTTTTCGATCCGACGTATAGTAACTGAGATATTTTGAATTTTAGAAAATCCTCACCTCTAAACCCCTCCTCCCACTGGTTCGATTTCAGCCATTAACGAACTTGATCTTTATTTTTACATAAAACGTTTAAATATCTAGTTTGGTAACGATCAAACGAAAATTGCGACCGCTAGAGCGTTATTTGAAGAAATTTTTCGAAACTCGCGTCAGAGGTACGACCTCAATAGCTGATTTCCCTTAAGGGAAATCTGCTAAAACACTGCACTGCACTGAAACTGAAAGCACTGTTCACTAAAGCCACACTGAACTCACTGTTATTCAATAGTATGAAAACTGAAAACTAACTGACTTTCGGTGAGCTAAGCGCCGGTCTAGAACTGTCCAGAAGGCCATCACCTAGAACATTCCTGGCGCCACCGCTCCAGTAGCATTATCTCCATTTACTTCGTACTTCTTAAATACTTAATAAACTCTGCGTGATTTTTCAAGAACGCAGTTTTTGCAACAATATATTTTAATTTATTAGAAACTACTATTTACTATTTAGACTGCACTTCATAGGAGACTATCGATATTTATATTTTGTGACGCATTGATATAAATTAGCTGGCTTAACCCACCGTAGTTTGTAAGCCATTCTCTGATTGGCACTGCTGGCGGAAAGTCCTATATAACGCAAAAGTCGTTAGATCAGTTAGCTCCTTGTATTTTCGCCCGATGAGGCGTCTTTTGGACGAGAATCTAGTCGAGTAATAAATAGTTCTTTATTATACAAGTGACGAAAGTAGATCATTTTACAACTCGATTGAAACGTTTACCCACACGAGTGAAGCGAGTGTGGTAATTTCACGAGAGTTGTAAATACTACTTTCGTCACGAGTGTAATATTATTTTTTTTCTGTAATCCTGTAATACATGATCAGATCTAACCAGAATATGAACAAAATTAGGATGAAGATTATGGCATGTTGTTGGTAGGTTATAAGCATAGTTATAAAACAACTAGTGATGATTGTGAAGTAGTGCAGTTATAAACAAGTGCAGGTTATAAACAAGGAAGGTAATTATTATTATATTTGAATTTTAAAATATATTGATTATTTCCACCAATAATTCATTCACATTTCAATTTATTTTGTTAAAATAAATTCTTACAATGTTAAGAAACATTTAAAAGCATTTAATTTCCAACTTCAAATTATTTTTTAATTTATACTTATTACTAATTAAGAAGGCAATTCACTTTCTTCACTTGTGAAGAAAGTGATTACTTTCTTCACTCTATTGCAAAATGTTTCACTTTCTTCACTCATTTCAGTTTAGTAATGTTACCATTATTCAACGATTACAGAAAAAATAACTTTCATAATCATTTCAGGTTCTTTTTTTGTTGGCCTTCCGCCATATATCGGGGTTAATTATTCCAAGTACGTTTCCACGAATAACAGGGACTTCTTGTCCATGATAACAGTGACAAGTCATAGAGGTGCTATGTGTTCCACCACTGAACACGATCGAAATACACGAGTTATTATTCAGTTCACTTCTACGCTCGCCCAATTTTAGGACTTATCCATAATTTGTGGAGAGGTGTGTGTAGAGGAGACACATACCATAGAAGCGTGTGATTGGATAGGGGTAAGTCCGCTAAAGGGATGGGGTAAAGACACAGGATGAAGCAGATCAAAAGACGGGTTGGGATGGCCTCAGGCGTGGGAGATACGGGGGGGGGTATCCCCCCTAACACAGACCCCGCAAAATTGGCAATTTTCCCTTTTGAAGGGTGAGCCAACGTAAGGGGAGCATGAACACCATCCAAGGGAATATGGCTATATAAAGACAAACATTTTTCAAGTTAAGGTGTATGATATATATATATATATATATATATATATATATATATATATATATATATAGAGAGAGAGAGAGAGAGAGAGAGAGAGAGATTTTATTGGCTAATATATACATATTTTAGCATGAGTCTGGCTCATTTAGTATTAGCAATCCATTTTTTTAACGTCCACGTTTTGCAGCTGAGGCCAATCGCGGTGTGTTATCTACAGGTTACCACCCTTTTCTAGCCAGTGTGGGACTATGGATTATATTTGATGAATTTCGTCACTACAAAAAATTCCTTTGCCCAGGAGGGAATTGATCTCGCCACTCTAGGTTTACCAAGTGAGATTAAGGTCAACGCTTTAACTCACATGGCTAACCTGAGCCCCTTAGAAATTTAACAAATAATATACACAGAAACATATAACAACAAATGACATAATGTTAACCTACTATATACATAAAATTATAACATAAATAAATGTTTTCGAGTAGTACTGAAACTTATAAAATTATTTATAAACTTAATCTGATGTATACTATTTATACATCTGTATTTTCATTTATTTATTTGTGTACTGTGAAGTGTAAATTGACTTTGTTGAACATTTCTATATTAAAGTGCTTTATAAACAAGATAATTTTATATACTATGTCATCGCTCAGTTGCATACTGTTGAAAGGAATAAGTAAATCATCCTCAGTTTATGAATGCCTTCCACATGAAGAATATTTTCCGGGGACATTAAGCCATCACTTCTTCAAGTATTGCTCCCTATGATAGATGAATTTTGATTATTATAATAATACATGTTTCAATATATATATATATAAACACACACCGACAGACACACGAGCTTTGTGTGCACAATCGTGACACACCGCGCCGTCCGCGTGACGGACTTAGTTCCAATATTCTTGGGTTCTTGGGTGGGGGGGATAAATGAGCAATTTAGTACGTTTAGCTATTTCATGAAAAGTCAATGGCTTTTAAGTTAATTTTTGTAGGAGATATTTTGTTGTATGCTCTGCTAAACAAATCTTTCGAAAATATTTATTTCCTTTTATTGCTTGCTTTAAAGCAAAAACAAAAAGTGCAACTAATAACTTTAAGAACTACACTTGGCCAGACAAAACTCAATGTACCTTATAATACTTAGGGGTTTAATTGTCTCGATTGATTTTAAAATGTTTTAAAAAAGCATGTTAAATTTCTATTAGTTAGTTCTAGGATGTTATTAGTTAGTAATAGGAATAATTAGTATTTCGATTTCTAGGTATAATATGTAAATTAAATTTAAGTCATTCTTTCAATATGTTGAACTGTTAAAATATTTCAGGTTGAGTAAAATCGGCCGAACTTCCATAATAAAGATTTAATCTTGCGACAGAGCGTATTTACACAGCAAATAATCAATCAAAAGGATTTATACCCATAACATTGTTAAAAATATTAAAATGGCCAACAGTAAAAACAATAGAAGAAATTATTTCTAAAACTAAATAACAGAATATTGAAATATTTAACAAAAATAACAGTCCAGATTAATAAATAAAGAATGAAAAGCCGGTATAGTCATAGAGCGTTCAAGTCAACATCCTGGATATTACGCAGGTTCCCTCTCACTTCTTTATAATTACTTATAATGCTTCTAAGAGATTTCTTTCATATAATATTTCTATATAGTTTAGCGTCTAGGTTAAATATTGTAATGGAATAAATTTTTTGAAGTGGTTGACAATGATTTATTAATTAAACTAGGCATTTGTTTGTGTTAAAGGCTTTAATTAAGCTGTAATTAAGTTTCGGGAATAATATTTTCTATTGTTTTAACTATGTCGATATTTCAATATTTTTAACAATGTTGTAGATATATATTCTTAAAGCAGATTTTCCTTAAGGGAGTAATTATTGTTTAATCGTTACCAAACTAGATATTTCGTCGTTTTACGTAGAAAGAAAGATCAAGTTCGTTAACTGCTAAAATCGGGCAAGAGGGAAGGGTGGTTTAAAGGGGAGGAATTTCGAAAATTCGAAATATCTCTGCTACTATACGTCGGATCGAAAAATTGTGTAAAAGCAATCTTATTGTAAATTAAATTCTCTATGAATATTGTTCTATACATATTTTTCGTATAATGAGTATTAATCGAGATATTTGGATTTTTTTAGTTTTTCGCTTTCAGTAAAGCCCCACTCCCACTAGTGTCATATTAATAATAAGCTGTTATGTCATGAACCACTTCATTAAAAGGTTAAATAACGAATATTGTTTTCATTGAACTTTTACTTTATGCAAATACGTTCAGGTGAGCCACCTCACCGTCTTAAGTTCTTGGACTACTAAAATTTGATCTATTGAGATAAAAATTATTCTGATTCATTATAAATTACCGTACTAAATTAGTAAATAGTTTTCAATAAAATTAACATGTTGTATTATGATATATATCAGTAATTTTGTTTCTTTCCGGTCTAATATTCAGTTCTAGAGATGCGAGTTCGATTCTCGCCTGGGGAAGGAAATTATTTAAGTACGGAATTCATTAAATAACATCCTAAGTCTCAACCTGGCTAGGAAAGGGTGGTAAACTATAGGTAACCCATCCCAATTAGCTTTAGTTGCAAAAAGTGGACGTTAAGAAATAATAATAATAACATTCAGTTTGGTTGGCCTGTTTATTTACAATTCAGACGCTTGTTATTAAATCGTATTACAATTCCGTTGTAGAGTTATTGAATTGTAACTGAAAGATTTCTCTTTACCGTTTGTATTTATTCACTTTACATTCACGTTAGTTTTACCTGCGTTATATGTATCTGTTGTAAACCTTCGCTCCAGAAATCTGTTTAGTTTACGCAGCCCCTGCGTGACGGACTTTTTCGTTGTTGTTGGTGTCCCTACAGGGCGCTGTCACTTTAATAAATCTTTATTGATGAAGTTTGGGTGTACTCAAGCTCCAGTATAATTAGCTTCCATCTGCCGGAAATCCAACTCATTAGAATTTGGACGTATTGGAACTGCATTTATGAGATGCACGAACAGCTGATACGAGCTCAACAGAATCAGTATTGACCCAATGAGCATTTTTTTTCTTTTTGTCTTTTTAATTGACCTGCTCATAAGGCTGGCCTCGGCAAGTGGTACGAGTCAAGCCTTTGTCCCGTATTGCGCTGGTTATCTAGAGAATGGGGGCTACCGGCTGCAGTGATAAGCACACTCGAATGCCATTCTTGAAGGCACTCGACGCTCTCGGCTATCATTGAAGTCTGCAGAGTAATTAGGACAGGACACGCGCACAGCCCGCTCGAGCACTCTCGCTCCGTACAGACAATGCGACGGCCTCACGCGGAAATTAATTACAATATCGATCGGTATTAAACATATTGGTAGTTTTACGTATTCCAGTAGATTTCCCTAAAGGTACATTTATGTTATCTAAAATTATATTAAATTTCTCACTTCAGTCAAAATCAAACAGACGAGAAGATTCTGTTCTTGTCATACGGTATGTGTGCGTTAAATGTGAGTGTCCTATCCTAAGTATCGTTAGTCCAACTTCGACTAAGCCTACTGTCACGTCTGCTGGATGTCCACTCCCTTATACAAGGAGTTGCAAAAAGTGGACGTTAATAAATAATAATAATAATAAATTTTATATATAATTTTATAGTCATACACGTTACGTGTACAAAAAAGTTGTTTTTCACAAACAACTTTTTGTAGCAGATTTCCTATAAGAAAAATCAGCTTTTGGGGTCGTACTCATGACGCGATTTTTGTAAAAGTTCTTCAAATGTCGTCACCAAACTTGATATTTAATCTTTTTATCTAAAAAAAAATAAAATGAAGTTAATAGCTGAAATTGGACCAGTGGGAGGAGGGGGTTTAGGAGAGAAGAACTTCGAAAATCCCTAATATCTCCCTTATTATGCGTCGGATTGAAAAAAGTGTACAGAACAAATCTTATTCCAAATGTAATAATCTCACATGGTAATCCTAGAGTGGCGAGTTCGATTCCCGCCTGGGCAAAGGAATTTATTTAGTGACCAATTTCATTAAATAATATCCTTAGTCCCACCCTAGCTAGAAAAGTGTGGTAACCTGCAGATAACCCGTCCCAATTAGCCTTAGTTGCACAAAGTGGACGTTAATATCTAATTTTAAAAAATTACTTATTTATAGTGTTGCAATGAGTACAAATAAGCATGGCTTTTTTTTTCTCTATTAATATGTATCTGTTGAATGAAAATATATAAATATATGTTTTGATTCGACGAAAGAAAAATTAAAATATGTAAAAAACTTACTTTGAATGTATATTAGCTTTTTAATAAGAATAGAAGGAGGCCATTGATAGTGGAAATGCGATTTTTTTTTTCTTTTTGAATTTCAAATTTCTCCTGAAGGAGGAGGCGGAAAAGAGGTTCTTCCATTCCGCTTTGCTCCCTATCTTCCTCCGCCATACCAGTCCTATCTTATGAAATGAATATGAGCCTTATTCCCTTTATCTAAAGGGACTCCCGAAATTTCCCTCGGGAAAACTGCAAGGGGAAACCGCAGGGACACCCCCCCCCCTCGGCCGCCGCTTCGGCGAGATAAACTAAGAAACAAAGGGAAACGGACAAAGATGAAAATATTTCCGTTTAAGAAGAAAACGAGGAGGAGCAGTTCTTGAGTCTTATCAGCGGCCGTTATCAGCCCTGGGAAAATGCTGGGGGTGAATAGACGGGGCCGAACTGGGGGGTGTCCGGAGGGACTATAATAAGAAGAGCAGTGAATGGTGTGAGAGTTGTATAGGAGCGGCTCCTATTGGTCAGCCTTGCCTGATATCAGTTCTCCTATTGGACGGGGCAAGATAGCGCCTACCTCTCAAAGTAGGGGATCGCTTCATAAACAGGAACTCGCATGTTGACGCTGCTCCTAAACAACACCTCATGTGCTCTGGGAATCGTTTCCTTGCCCAGCGCTTTCTTTTATGATGAAAAAATAATAAACATAAAAGTCCGTCATCGTCACTTAAGGCCTGCATAAATTATGCAATTTCACACGTGCAGATAAGTCACACGAGTGATCTCATCCTACTGCTTATTCAAACTGAAAAAAGTCCGTCACGCAGGGGCTGCGTAAACTAAGCAGATTTCCCACGTGAAGTTTTACAATAGAGAAATCTGCCTAATAACAACTGTAGTAGTAAGAAACCTCTAAACCTAAAAAAACATTATTTAGTGCGTAATAACCCAGTAGTTTCTAGCCCCAAAAAACAGTTAACCTAACCTCTAAACCTATTCACGAGGGACGATAGTTATGGAAACGGCCGCCAGTGGTATAAGATTGGTTATGTACAATTTTTCGATCCGACGTATAGTAACGGAGATATTTCGAATTTTCGAAAATCCTCCCCTCTAAACCCCCCCCCCTCTCACTGGTCCGATTTCAGCCGTTAACGAACTTGATCTTTCTTTTTACATAAAACGCTTAAATAAAAAATAATAAAAAATTGCGACCGCTAGAGCGCTAACACACAAATATATATATATATATATATATATATATATATATATATATATATATATATATATATATATATATATAGATAGATAGATAGATATAGATATAGATATAGATATCTATATATATATATATATATATATACAGTTTTGAACGGACCTCATTTTCGTCATCTACTACGTAGGATGGATGGACATTTGAAGAAAAATGTCGAAAATTCCGTCATGAGTACAACCTCAATAGCTGATTTCCCTTAAGGGAAATCTGCTAACAAGAAAAGTCCGTCACGCAGGGGCTGCGTAAACTAAGCAGATTTCCCTCGTGAAGTTTTACAGTAGTAAAAACTCCATACGAGAGCCGAACAGTTGCGGCAAAGGGCCGAACTAGCATTTGGCGGGAAACAGTCATCCCTTATCGGCCCAAATTTAATACAAATGCAAATATCTCGGTTAATATTCAAGATAGGAAATAAATGTATAGAACAATATTTATAGTACATTTAATTTGCAATAAGATTGGTTCTCTTAAACCCCCTCCTGCCACTGGTCGGATTTCAGCATTAACTTCATTTTATTTTTTTTATTTTTTTTTTCTTCAGATAAAACGATTAAAAATCAAGTTTGGTGACGACATTTGAAGAACTTTTACAAAAATCGCGTCATGAGTACAACCCCAAAAGCTGATTTTTCTTATAGGAAATCTGCTAAAAAAAGTCCGTCACGCAGGGGCTGCGTAAACTAAGCAGATTTCCCACGTGAAGTTATACAATAGAGAATATAGAAATCTCCATGCGAGAGCTGAACAGTTACGGCAAAGGGCCGAACTAGCTTCTGGCGGGAAATTCAAAAATCCGTTATCGGCCCAAATTTAATAAACATGCAAATATCTCGGTTAATATTCAAGATAGGAAATAAATGTATAGAACAATATTTATAGTAAATTTCATTTGCAATAAGATTGGTTCTATATAATGTTCTAATCCGACGTATGGTAATGGAGATATTTCGAACTTTCGAAAATCCCCTTAAGGGAAATCTGCTAAAAATTTGAGTTGCACGCTTAATATTTGAGTTAGGAGACAATGTATATAGTAACAATTGTAGAACATCAACAGTTTAACAACATTGGTCCTATAACATTTTTTGATCCAACTCATAATAACTGAGACATTTTGAATTTTCTGATCCCTTTCTTAATCGACTGTTGACTGAAATGACTAAATAACGAGTATGGTATTGATCAAATGAACATTTTCGAGAAAAGAACAATTAATTGATGACGTCATTGCATAACTTATTTGCATGTATCGCACAAAGTAATAGGCAAGGTAATCCACTGGATGCCAGCTCCAAACATAGCCGAAACCTCCATTTAATTATACCCTCCTCTCCAATATGTGTGTGTGTGTGTATATATATATATATATATATATATATATATATATATACCCGTATACATACACATACACTAGCTATATATATACTAGCTCAGATACCCGGCTTCGCCCGGGAATTCCTTTGAGGCTGAATGGTGATGGTATTTTTTTGGCAAGGCTTTACTTTGCACACTATTTTGACAGTTAATAATAATCCTGTGCATTATGCATAGATTTCAGTTATTAAGGACAAAATATTTACATAGATTTTAATTAATTTTTCCTGGTGAGGTACCACGTAGTTCAAATTAGAAAGAATTGTTGAGCATTTCAATATTTCTACGCAAATTACTTGCTCCACACACTGCTCTTGGAGAAATGTATAAAACAAAAGTTACTCTAAATAACAAAGTAAACAAAAACAAATAGAAAATGAAATATCGCGAATTTTTATTTCAGGCCTCCCTTATAACCCCCACCCCCGTTCTAACATAAAAAGTTTAATATATCTTATAATCATGGAAGAATTAATGCTAATTCACATTCCGAGATTTGTTAAGTTCTGTTCAATCGTTAGTGCCCAACAAAGTTGTTGGCTCCCACTCTAGTTTTAGTGTATATCTCCTTTATACTTTGTTATACGAAAAAAATGAATATGACAAAAGTTACTTTAAATAACAAAATAAACTTGTGTCATGTGCATATTTACAGAAAAACCAATAGAAAACGAAATATCACTATTTGTCCCCAGAAAAGTTAGTATGGCTTTTTATAATGAAGGTGATAGTGATAATACACAAACCGAGTTGTACTTAGTTCGGTTGAGTGTTTTGTGCCAAATAAAATTGTTGAGTCCCGCTATAATTTTTAGCGTATAACTCATTTATACTTCGGTATACAACGAAAGTGTATATAACAAAAGTTACTCTAAATAGCAAAATAAATAACTTTTGTTATGTGCGTATTTGCCGAAAAACAAATAGGAAACGAAATAACGCTATTTTTAATTTCAGGCCTCCCTTATAACCCCCATCCTGTTTGTCTTAGAGAATATTAATATAGCCTAAAGACTAAGTTGGGCTAGTAGTAATATACATACCAAGTTTCATAAAATTCTGTTCAGCCGTTTATCCGTGATAAGGTTGCAGTTATGGTGTCTATGACTTGTGAAATACCGACAGAGGCTACAATTTTATATATAGATAATTTTGAACGGACTTCATTTTCGCCATCTCCTGCGTATGGTTGACGGATATTTGATGAAATTTTCCGAAAATCATGGGAGTGGAAAATCTGCTGAGTGAGAAATAGTAATAAACCATTAATACAAAACTTCCAAAATGATTGAATAGAGTTCTCAAAACAACTTCATAGAAAAGATTATACAGAGCCCCGAATAATCACTATTAAGAAACTGTTGTCGTCTTTATTATCAGTGTTTTGATAGCATGTAAATTAAATTTAATTCAAAACTAGTAAATAATATTTTTACTGAATTGGGAAATGCTAATCCCTCTACTATAAGGCTATATTGGAAGAATGCTCTTCAGCTATAAGATAATTTGTTAGAGATAACCTTGTTGATTGGATTTGGTTGTTGGTGAGGATTTTCTATTCACACAATCAAAAATAAATAATGTACAAATGAATGTAAAAGTGCCAAAAGTAATAGCTGCTTAATATCTTATACATTAATGTGCATATATTCCTGTTCACGAGTTTTGCTTTACTGCGCTTATAAGCAACTTCGACCTTTCACCCTGTAAAAATCATTTCTATTTATGTTGTTAGGTTTATTATATTAACAATAAGGTATCTCAATTTATATTTAGTGTAAGAGCATTATGATTTCTTCATATTTTAGAGGAAATCAGCTATTGAGGTTGTACTCATGAGACGATTTCCGATAAATTTTCTCCAATATCCATCGATCCTACTCAGGAGCTGTCGAAAATGAGGTCCATTCAAAATTATATATATATATATATATATATATATATATATATATATATATATGCTATAGCGGTAACAGACAAATATATAAATATATGAAGTTTTACAATAGAGAAACCTGCCTAGTAAGAACAGTAGTAGTAATCAATCTCTAAACCTATTCACGAAGGTTCGCGGAATTTCCCGAACATAGCCGACTTATTAATATAGCCTAAAGTCTAAGTTGGGTTAGTAGTACATACCAAGTTTCATAAAATTCGGTTCAGCCGTTTATGCGTGAAAAAGTAACAAACAAACAGACACCAAAGAAACAAAATACATTTATGGTGTCTATGACATGTGAAACGAAAAATCAATGTACAGACAGAGGTTACAATTTTATATATATACATTTTTAACGGACGTCATTTTCGTCATCTCCTGGGTAGGATCGATGGGCATTTGAAGAAAAATTTCGAAAATCGCGTCATGAGTACGACCTAATTAGCTTAAGGGAAATCTGCTAAAACTCCAATACATTTCTTGAAGCCAGACTTACAGCAATCTGTGAAACAATACCTTTCTGCGACCGCAGCTCAAGTAGTTAGTTAATACTTATTTTTAGCTTCGAAGAATCAACTTCGGAGGTACAACTTGAGCAATGGAAGTACCTGATGACTGTTTGGAAGTCTTCTTTTTCCCCGGCAAACGCTATGCCTCAATCTGCCTCAAGTCTCGGAACGTTTCCTCAACTTCGGACTAAGCTCTGTAATTGCGGGGCCCCCACTTATCTGTCATTGGAGAACTTGGATCATTTCTGTTGCTTGAGCAAAGAAAAACTCTTTCACTGTTTTCAAGGATTCCTTGATGACATCTTCCAATTACCAATGTAATAATAATACTTTTACATACAATAAATAGGAAAGGAAAGGCTTCCAAATAGGCTATTGAGACCAAATTATCTATAATTATCTATTTATTAGTCCATTGTACCAGATTTACTTTAATTGAAATCAGCTATTGAGGTTGAAATTATGACTCAATTTTCGAAAAATTTCCTCCAATTGTCCTTCGAACCAACCTAGGATGAAGAAAATGAGTTTCGTTCTAATTAATTAGCAGATTTCCCTTAAGGGAATCAGCTATTGCGGTCGTACTCATGACGGAATTTTCGAAATTTTTCTTCAAATGCCCATCGATCCTACCCAGGAGATGACGAAAATGAGGTCCGTTCAAAACTGTATACATATACATTTGTCAGTTACCGCTCTAGCGGTAGCAATTTGTGTGTGATCGTCACCAAACTCGATATTTAGTCGTTTTATGTAAAAAAAAGAGATCAAGTTCGTTAACGGCTGAAATCGGACCAGTGGTAGGGGGGGAGGGTTTAGAACGGAGGATACCCTCAAAACTAATAAAATGAGGAGACTGATAAAATGAGGTCCCTTCAAAACTATGAACATATATATATATATAAATATAAATATATATATATATATATATATATATATATATATATATATATAGAGAGAGAGAGAGAGAGAGATATTTATATGTGACTGTTAGTTAACGCACTTTTGTTTGATCGTTACCAAACTTGATTTCTAAACGTTTTTATGAAAATAAAGATCAAGTTCCTTTACAGCTGAAATCCGTTTAATTTCGAAAATTCGAAATATCTTCATTACTATACCTTGGATCGAAAAATTGTACAGCATCAATCTCATTGCAAAATATATTCACTTATAATAATAACAATACTTAAATATTGTTATATTCATGTATTCTCTATTTTGAATATTGAACGGATGAGAGTGACTTTCCCGCCAAAAGCTAGTTCGGCCGTTTCCTTGACTGCTCGGCTCTTGTGAAATTTCTCTATTGTAGAACTTCACGCGGGAAATATGCTTTTTTCGTGACGGACTTTTTTATGTATAGTATAGTATAGTATATATATATATATATATATATTTGGTTCCGACCTAGAGGTTGCTATTTTTGTTTTATCGTTATTAAACTCGATATTGAAGAGTTCTGTGTAAACCTAAAGATCAAGTTCGATAACGGCTAAAATTTAACCATTGACGGAGGGGAAGGGAGTTCAAAATAACCAAAATCTCTCCGTTATAAATAGTCTTATTGAATATCGCAAAAATGTATATCGGAAGATAAAATTATGGGATAGCAACAATAATAATAATTGTAATAATAATAATCCTTTATTTGCTCATTTATAAAAATTTACACTTAATATTTACATAATTTGTACATAGAAAATAACATTGAGAATACAGGTATTATACGCAGACATTATTGAACATTTGAGCAAAATGTTTTGAGTTCGAGCAACAATATCTGTTGATAATTACTATGCCCGTATGTTTCATTCGTTGTAAAAGTCGTGTAATTATTAGCAAGCGGGCAACAGCTCTTCATTATGCTTCCTGGAATGCATACCAACTCCTTTTGGATAGTCGCCAAGCTACCTGAGGAGGAGTTTGAACTGAGTTGCAGTAACAGTTACGTTCTGCCCAGAGGTTCTTTTACAGCGGTCAAGTTAATACTTACATAATAACTTGAATAAAAAAAATATAACATTTTATTTTTTTTTATGAAATTTCAATAACTTTTTTTTTGCCATTTAATTTGTATCTATTTTATGATATTTCCCTTACGACAAATGATTATTGAGGTTTTTACTCATGGCTCTATTTTCGAAAATTTCGTCAACTTTCTATCGATCTTAACTAAGAGATGACAAAAATAAGGTCCTTTCAGAGTTATATATAAATATATGTCTGATAACGATCTAGCGGGCGTAATTTGTGTCTGCTCGTTAGTAAATATTTAAACATTTTATGTTGAAATAAAGATCAATCAATTTCGTTAATGGCTGACCGGAACCAGTTATTATTGAAAAATAATAAAAATGAAGTATGAATATTTTTTTAACAGGTAATATAATTTATTTATGGACATCACATCAAAGGCGATTTGCCCTTACAAAAATCAAAAATTGTCCAAAGTTAAATAACAAAATTAAAATAGGTAACAACAAGTAACAATAACAAATACCAAACAAATGACACATAACAAAAGAGAAATAGATAAACACTTTATTAGTAAAAATAAATAAAATAAATTTGGTGATGAGCACAGTTGGTGGATGATCAATACGAAATGAATGGCTGAAAATGGTACTTTTGCTAATAATTGTCGTAATATCCTCATTCAAGGTAATCATGTGTACAAACGCATCTATAATAATTAATATTATTATTATTTATTAACGTCCACTTTTTGCAATTCAGGCTAATTGGGACGGGTTATCTAGAGGTTACCATCCTTTTCTAGTCAGGGTGGACTTAGGATTTTATTTAATGAATTTCGTCACTAAATAAATTCCCTTGCCCAGGCGGAAATCGAACTCGCCACTCTAGGATTACCATGTGAGATTAAAGGCGACGCTTTAACTCGCATGGCTAACCTGAGCCCCAAAAAAGATTCTATAAGATTAGTATTTTAAGATCCCATTGCACGCCCCAGATTTAATTTGTATGTTAAATTTTGTCGTATATTTGAATTTTATGTAGGAATGAGAATATGTTGTTAATGTATGGGTTCCCTTCCGCCAAAAGTCCTTGAAAGTCGTAGGGGAAGTCCGGGTGTCGTTTTCGGCATACTGTCAGTATATGTCTTATCGTCAAGGGAATGTTACAAGTTGAGCAAGTAGGTCTGTCTGTCTTTGTCATTAAGTATGAGTTTGTTAATTTGGTTTGGCCGATTCTAAGTTTCGAGAGAACTACTTCTTCTGTCCTAGAGTTTCTGAAACTTGATGGCCATATACAAATAGTGTCCTTAATAGTTTCGTAGTTTGTTGTCAGTACTTGTGTTAGTTCAGTCAGTTTGACATGTATCTAAAATTAGGTGTTTCGTTTGTCTTAAAATGTCTTTATGAAATACATCTATTTGATTATATTCACGTTTTTCAGGTGCTTTTTTGGACTCTGAGCCCTCAGTCCTAGGTTTTCTTGTCCTGGCAACAAGTAAAATGTAGTGTGTGTTATCTAGACTGATAAGATCATGTTTTAAGGTATTATAATTAGAAACTAGGGACAGAAAGATAACATCGGAATGAGAATATAAAAACAAAGGCTCAAAGCTAAGGATTAACCAAGGATACCAGTACAAATAATAAAACTGGTTCGTTTAGTAAGTATTTACTTTGGTGGTTCCAATCTTATTACTTGATGATTTTCATTCCTGTATTAGCTGTTCAAGTGTCAGTCCTAAGTGATTCGTTCATTGACTATTCTTGTCCAACAGTGTGAAAATAGCTAAGTTTTATTGATTAGTATTATATAAGAAATTCTAATCAATTTGTCCACTTTGGAATTTATTAAGAATAAAAAACCGTACAATAACGGTGTTTTCATACTTCAGCTATAAAATGTACGGGGCTTCATAATTATTTTCGAACCGAGTTTACCTTCTGTAGGTTAAGATTTCATAACCAACGTACTACTCTTACAACTTTGCGACGTCTGACGCAGTTAGGAACTATACATCAGATACGATGCTTTATGAGAAAGAATCGTGCAAGAATGTAATTCATAGTAATGCCCTGTCCTGATGAGTTAAGTAGAATATTAAAAAATTTGTGAGATTGTTTGGCCTGGACATTAAAAAATAGTGGGGAATCTGTTGCTTTTCAAGAACAATTAAAACATAAAATACGAAGATTGGTCGAATAAAGAAGGTTTATTGTATTCCGATAACGATTTTGAAATATGTAAAAGAGATAAAAATAAACCAGCCCCATTTCGAAAGTAGTTTCTAGTGGTAAATCAATTAATATTGGGAATTTCAGTGAAACAATTGGTGAAATTAATGATTTATATTTGAGGCATTGTTCTTGGTATTATATGACATTATCTTTAAATAAATTGCTTTTACATGGACCTGATATTATTTATTTTTTCATTATCAGAAGAAGCATTGGGGGGCTGATACAAAGACAACGTATCTCAGAGAACCCAAAACAAAAAAAAAACTTCTCGTATTCTTACAAATTCATTGAGCGATAACATCGTCTATTAACACTTTGAGTTCTTGTTTCGAAAATGTTTATTTGATCTATAAAATACTCGATATGTTATCATTTCAGGAAACACTAAAGACCATATTTGTTACCAGCAGTATTTGAACCACGAATTGGGGGTATTCGAAAAATATTTGTGCTTATATGAGTGGGATCGGATATTTTTACAGTTTTGTTAAAAAATATTGATGCTTTACAAATGTTGGACAGTGCATTTGCTTGTAACTCAAGTATTAAACGAATTATTCTTACTTTCTAGTTTCAGCTTTCAGTAACTCATCGTTTACTACTCATCGTTTTTTTGCTTAAGGGAAATCAGCTATTGAGGTGGTACTCATGAGGCGATTTTCAAAACATTTCCTCAAATGTTCATCGATCCTACCAAGGTGATGACAAAAATGAGGTCCCTTCAAAAATATATATATATATATATATATATATATATATATATATATATATAGAGAGAGAGAGAGAGAGAGAGAGAGAGAGAGAGAGAGAGAGAGGGAGAGATTTATATATGTGTCTGTTAGTTAACGCTTTTGTTGTAGTAATTTTTGTTTGATCATTACCAAACTTGATTTCTAAACGTTTTACGTGAAAAAAAAATCAAGTTCGTTAACGGCTGAAATCCGTTTAAGGGCGGGAATTTCGTAAATTCCTAATATCTCCTTTATTATGCTTCAGATGAAACAATTGTATAGAACCAAGATTATTTCAAATGTAATGTTCTGTAAATGTTGTTATATACGTTTTTTCAATATCTTGATTATTAACTTAGATATTTGCCTCTTTAGCTGATTTCCCTTAAGGGAAATCAGCTATTGAGGTCGTACTCATGACGGAATTTCGCTCATAGCGCTCATGACGCTCCTACCTAGTAGATGACGAAAATGAGTTCCGTTCAAAACTGTATATATATCTATCTATATATATATATATATTTGTCGGTTACCGCCCTAGCGGTCGCAATTTTTGTTTGATCGTTACCAAAGTCAATATTAAGTCGTTGTATGTAAAAAGAAAGATCATGTTCGTTAACGGCTGAAATCGGACCAGTGTGAGGGGAGGATTTTCGAAAATTTGACATATCTCTGTTACTATACGTCGGATTGACAAATTATACAGTATCAATGTTATTGCAAATTAAATTTACTATAAATATTGTTATGTACCTTTATTCTCTATCTTGAATATTAACCTAGATATTTGCATTTTAATTAAATCTGGGCGGATAGCGGATGAGAGTGAGTTTCCCGCCAAAAGCTCGGCCGTTTTCTTAACTTTTCGGCTCTCGTGAAATTTCTCTATTGTAAAACATCACGTGGGAAATCTGATTAGTTTACGCAGCCCCTGCGTGACGAACTTTTTACTTGGAAATAGAAAATATGTAGGAAGATGATATGACAAGTGCGTTATACCAAGCAAGTCGGAAATCTGCTTAGTTTACGCAGCCCCTACGTACATTTTATCTACGTACACACGACTTGTATTTATTTATGCTTGAATTAATAATGAAAATTCGCAATTTTTTGTGAAACTATATATTTATTAAGGGAAATATGTAGCTTTGGTGTATGAGATGGGGGAGCGGGAGAGGGCGTAGTTTGTGAGTGTGCCGGTCGAGGGCGCTGGTGTCGGGAGTCGAGGCAGCTAACCCCAGTAGCCGGGAAGCAAGCCACCCTTCAGGACCTATCGCCCTCTCTCTCTCGAGATTAGTAGTTCGTCACATCGGGACAATAGAGAAAAACAGTGCGTTCTCCCCCGAGGCCCACAGTGAACAAAGCCCGACTATATGTATTTTTTGTTCTTCTGTTTGTGAGTGTGTTGTATATATTCATGCATGTACACGAAGCAGCTCAAGAGAACTTAGCCAGTAGCAGTCTGGATCAAGGACTTTGAAAAAGGTAAGCAAAACATCAGCCCTGTTTTCAAACTACAAAAATGTAATATGTATCCGCATTTTAATAATCCCACAACCACCGACTGCTAGTTGACAGTATTGACACATTATACACAGATACCAGTTCCTTTCAAGTAATCTGTGGCTATCATCATTTACATTTTCCCGACGAAACGATAATAATTTAATCCCAATACAATTACCAATAAATAATACCCAAACACCAATACATTAAATTTTGTATCTAAAGTATAAAATTATTCAGAAATTTTATTCACACTTTTCATCATTATATTTCCAGTACTACAGGTCATTTCTTTTCAAATTATTTAATTTGTTCCTACCTAATTACCACGGGCAATATGCTACTGTATTTTTAACCTTTCCCTTGATAATATTTTATTTTTAATACTGTAATTATCAGCCTTGTTACATTTCTGAAATTTATATTTATTTTCCTTTCGGCTTCATGTATTTTTATTATACCATTGTTTTGCATGTTAAATGTACCGTAGGCTTAAGGAATTCAAATTATGTCTTTGCTTCTCCTCGCTTCCCCTTTTCTTATCAATTTGTTTGTTTTTTTACCGTAATTCTCTACTGGAGAATAAAATAAAAAAAATATGAGTTTTCAAAGCTCTTTCTATTTATTCATCAAGACAATCCTCATTTAATTATTTTTTATTCCCTTGCATCGAATTTCCTGCTTTATAATTTACAGAATTCCAGATTCAAGTGATGCTTTTATAAAGAAATGAATAAACAGGCAGCGTACAAATTTTGTAATAAATTAAAACAAGCAGGCTTGCTCTTCTCATTTAATTTGAAGTATTAGGCTGCCTATATTTTAGTTAAAATTTGTATAATATTGACTTTAGGCTTCTACACCTGATGAAGGATGGCATTTTGACCCCGAAAATGTTTTAACCAATAATATCTGAATTAAATTCAATCTGAAAATCCAATCCAGATGTAACGAATTACGGCAAATCACTCAGATATAAGCACTATCCTTTAATAAATTGATGTCACGTTAAAATTATATTAAATAGTAATTCCGGAAAATGATTTAAATAAATATTAATAAAATTCCGAAGCTAATTTTAAAATTAGAGCTTAATTTAGGTCCAGCCCGGAAAAGCCATGTTATCATTTTGACAGCTTTGCATTCCGCCGTGAGCTGCGGGTATTATTATATGAAAATCATACATTACTGCATTTAATACAGTAATTACTGTATAATTATATATACAGGAATAGTCCATCTAATATTTACGCCGCTTCAATTGGTTTTTGTTTCATATCGTTCTAAAAATACAAGCTGAGAATCGGATTAACTTTCACGGTGAATATTTATAATCAGCTTAGATAAAAGTTAATCCTCGCTCGGATTGTTAAATATTCGGGATTGGTAATATTCGGGATAACATGCATCTCTCAGTTTCTTCTGTATGGTACAAGTTTGTTACGGAATAAACATAAATGGAGAGCTAATGTAAGAAAAAAAAAGAAAAATACATGTAAGTATGAAACTGTGCGAGTAATGATTTTACCCAATGGATAACTTTCTAATATGTTATTTTGTTTATTTAAAAAAATTAAATAACTGAAAAATATTTCAATTTTATTTCACAAAAAATGTGGTCATCTTCAGATATTTATTAAAAAAACGAATTATTTTCTAAAGGGCTCCAAATAATTAAGAACCATTTGGGATCTAAAAATTAGAAATAATAAAGGCTGCAATTATTGGAGGGAAAACATTATACTTAAAAATTAAAATTTTGATTCCCAACAGATAGGAATTAATTTTTGAAAAGTAATCCTTATTCTTTCTGTCTTATGTAATTTGTCATTGAATTTATTTGATTAGGACTGTTCTAATTTTAAAGTTTCCGACCTAGATAGTTCAGAGGTTCGACACTTTAAAGGCGAATTAATAATTTAAATATTGTCCTGGAATACCCAGTAGAATTAGTACATTAAGAACCATTTAAATTATCTGGTACATAAAACAGTATAACTCATTCTGACCTAAGACGTGAATGGAGCTATTTTGACTGACTCATAAATCTTAATGAAAATGTAATACCAAAGTTTGGGTTTATATTCTATTAAAAAAAAAACTTATGAAATATTTAGTGTGAACATCCCTTGAAGGGTGAGGGCCTGCTGAAGAGCATTAATGGGAGGGCGAGTGGTCGGCTTGACACGTCCCTGCCAAATTGTGGTGGCATTACTAGCCTTAGATAGCTACTTATTTATTCAAGTAGCTACTCAATTCACTTACTAAGCTGAGTGAGCTCCAGAGGACTTCATAGAAGCCCGAACACGAAATCCGGTTCCACCACCCACAGATTTATACCTGGCGAATTATAGTGCAGACGTACAGCGAGTCCCGTTTGCCGCTGCACACCACTTTTTTAATTAAAGTCAGAAATTTTTAGTAGTAAACCGCCAATCCAAAAACATTAACTGTTAACTTATATCATGGAAATTAAGATAAAACATAAAAGAACAAAAAGTGGTAGTCTGTCAGGCTAAAATTACCAAGAAATATTTTTAAAAGCCTAATAATAATTATGGAAAATGCTTTTTCTATGCTGTTCGAAATCGATGCTGAACAGAATTATTTAAAATGTCTTCCAGAAATAAAATACCAATAAAAGTTTCCTTTTTTTTTTGTACCTTACATAAGTAGTTCATTTGCATGTTGTCGCTTTGTTAAATGTAGTTTGTAGATTTTTAAAAACGTTATTTCTTGTGTTATTAAATACTATTAAATTGTATGGAAGTTAAATATCTTGAGAAAATAACACCCATTTTATTCGAGAGCGCAATAATACTCAAAATGTAGGAAAACAATTTTCTTCTTCCCAGCAGTTCACCCGCTCCAGAGACCCTTAGTGCTCCTCTCTCTCGTTACAGAACATTTTATTTTTGGAGTATATGATGAAAAATATTAAATACTTTATTTAAGTCACATTTTAATGGTTTATGTAAAAAAAAAGTAAATGCTGAAGAAATCTTAGCGTCTGAAAAGCGTTGGGCTTGAATATTTGTGAAGAATTTCACAATTCTTGAAATGGGTTCTAGATAACTTTTCTGTTGAATGTACTAATCTAAAATTTCTAAAAATCCTTTTATTACAAAGAATGAAATAAATACCTTTCCTTTTGAAACATTGTGGTATAAATGTCTCTGTAGTTATGAGTTCTTTGTAATTGAAATGACAGAAATAAATATTCTCTTCTGGCCTATAGCGGGAGAAATTGTATAAGTTCATTTTTCAATAATATTATTCATAAGATTGTTCATAGTCAAATATGAATGTCGGATATTCCAATGAATTGTATCACTCTCATAATTCTTTGGTAAAAAAGAACATGTTAAATGTAATTTCCAACACGTTATCTACCCTTTTCTAGACAGGATGGGAGCAAGGGTTTTATTTAATAAGTTCATCACTAAAAAAGTTTCTATTGTCAAAGTCAGAATCGAACTTACGACTCTAGGTTTATCATGCCATATTTACACATACGCCACTCACAGGGCTAACCATAGCCACGGTTTGTTAAAATTACTCCTCGAATGCTTATTAGAACATATCTAGTGACGTATATACCATTCTTATTTGTTTTTATTACTACAAATTTATTCCTAATATTCACTTCTTTTTTTTTTATTGATTGACTTTAAGGATTCTTTAGTTCTTTTTTTTTGCTACCTTCAATATCCTTTCCAAATTGTATTTTTCATGAATTTTTAATCAGTCTTACGAATCCTATCTCATCATCGGTGCCTTTAGAAGAATGTAACCCACCAACATCCTGGGTCCCCTAGATCCGTAATCTGTTCGTTTGAAAAAAAATGCTTGTGCTACTTTGGGATTGTCTTGCCGTATCACATCTTCGCTGTAAAGCGGTCTCCATCCTATACTTGTTACCCTCCAGAAACCAACAGTGTACCTGTGTAGGCGCAATTTTTCAAATACAGTTTATTTAGGTGGTCTGTTACTTCCGCATTCAGTCTTGGAACAGTCAATAGATGGTTTATTCCTTTTTATAAGTATTTTATGTTATTTTTCCTTATTTAAACCAACCCTTCCGAAAAGTATTTATATTTATTTCATAAAATTGGAAGTATATCATGGTTGCAGGACATAGATATGTTACCATAAATTGGAACGACACTCCGTTAAAGTACTATCGTTTAGTAACTTCTATTTTTCCTGTTGTAAGTCCTCTATGTGAAATATAGAAATTCAGGTTAGTCTTTATAATTACAGTTGACTAAGAATTAGGGTATCGCGGGGGTAGTACAGGAAAAAAAAATCGAGTAACTCCCTAAATGTTCTAGTTTCAGAAATCGTATAGTATATTCATTAGGACAATTGATAACCGAGATATCACTATGTTAAATGTCAGATAGTCTGAAATACACGCGCAGACACACTTACGTATATTATATTGCCGGTTGGCATTCTAGAACTTAAAAATCTTAGAAAACCCCCAAGCGAGACTTGAGGGTTTTCGTAATCACTTTGCGTAGTACAACCCATTTTAACTCTATGTGCAATCCATTTTAACCTCGAACGACCTGGAACGAGAAGTCTCCAGTAGACTCAAGAGACTATTTTACTATTTTTAAGGGTGGCCAGTGGTCAGTTTACTCTGTGTCAGGACGCCAGTGGACGGGATCAAAGGAAGTCATAGTCGTATTCATCCCGAAACACTGTAAGACGTATATTCACGCTAAATTCCCACTCATATGGAAGCAAACTCGTGCATTAATGTCACACTTTGGACGGATCCAACCTGCCCATGTTTGACTTACTGACTTCAGTGGCTACTGTACCCGCCTTAAACCTTACGGCCACAAGCGTAGGGAAGTTCATATTATTTTTCTTCAGTTTTTCTTGGAGGGAGGGGGCTAGGTAAGTTGTGCTATGACTAGAGGAACACAATATCTTTATAAAAAAGAATAAGTTCAACCCCTTTTCTGGAATACCATTGGCTTATTGGACTAAAGTTATATTTTATTTCATTTTTTTTTCTGACTTTATTTATTTTTTTATTCTCTTTATTAAATGCGGACACTGTTTGTAATAAAAGGTCGGAGATATATTGGTTATTCAGGGGGAGGCTATTCGCACTCTGAATGTTTAATGGGCCCTGCCTCGGAATTTTCTCCTGAATTTGAGTGGATTAGAGAAAGACGAAGCCGTCCGACGGGAAAATTGCATAATTTACACTTTTACTTAGCGTTCTCCCCCCCTCCCCCAATAAATGTTCTCCAACAACGTGTAAACAATAAATTCCACCCCCTCCCCTTGCTCTCATAATTCTTGTACATACATCAACTTGCATACGTTTATATTTTTCACCGTGGATAACACATTAATATTCATTAACCACTTTTCGATTTCGCTTGCTAAACGAGCCTTTATCATATATGCATAAATATAACGAAAGGAATATGTAATTTCGTTCCAAATGGACGGAGAAAAACATAATCTAAATAAAACTTTATGAAATATAAAGCTCTGGCTCAAAAAGTTTTTTTCTTTCTCCGACGTTTCCAATCAACCATTCACAGGGCGGAATAAATAATGTTCACAATATTGACAATAGACCAGTTAAAATAATATTAAAATTTAGCATTTCAGTAGATCGATGGAAAAGAAATTTCTGACCCTCAGGGTCAGCGTAAACTAAGCAGATTTTCCACACACTCACTACTGATCTCATCTCACCTAATATTTTCAATTTCTAATTAATAATCCAATAAGTAGAATCTTGCAATACAGATTCGGGTTTATATTATTATTGTGAGGAGTTCGGCTATCTGCTCCAGCGGTTTGAATTTATGTTGGTATCCAATTTTTCGACGGAAATGCGTCCATCTTTCTCAGACAATCTTTTAATTTGAATAGTTACTCCGTTCAATTAATTGATGGACGTACTTATTCAAGTTAAGACATTTCCTGGCGAAGATGGTCGAATGAAAATACTTCCCAGCGATGCAGCCTGAAAAACAGAATTAATACATTAACAAAATCGTTATTGTGTTTTGTTCATTGGTCAAATTGTGTTAGTAAAATAAAAAATCACGAATTACCGCGATCAAGGGACGTTTTAATTCACATAGAAAGGCTTTAAAACAAAAAATATTAACGCAACAAAAGACCAACTTATTATTATTATTATTTATTAACGTCCACTTTTTGCAACTTAGGCTAATCGGGACGGGTTATCTACAGGTTACCACCCTTTTCTAGCCAGGGTGGGATTTTAGGAGGTTATTTAATGAATTTCGTCACTAAATAATTTCCTTTGCCCAGGCAAGAATCGAACTCGCCACTCTAGGTTTACCATGTGAGATAAAGTCAACGCTTTAACTCGCATGGCTAACCTGAGCCCCAACTTATTAAATAGCCATAAACACTTATATAACATGTGTCACTTAAGTATTCAGTATACAAGCATTATTTTTCAATTTACAAGCTATAAGGTTTAGTATATATTTTAATATATTTTTGTCCATAAACGTGCCGCTGAAAATACAACTGTATTTATCTAATTACAATACACACTATAGTTATCACAACAAAAATTCTCGATTACTTACGTATTTGTTTGTAGTTATTTTCAGTATGAACTTCGTAAATACCTATCCAGAAACGTTAAAAAATACGGAGATATGTATTTTCAGATTTGTTAATCCCGAAATTGAATATTTTCGGTCTTGAGTTACTATAAACGTTTTTAATTCTGGAATTTTAATTCTAGAAGAACGATTTCCATAAATAAATACAGTTTAGTAATTCGCCCTGTGGTCATAATTCGGCCTACTATTAGTAAATTATTTTCAATTACTCGGCAATTAGTTAGTTATTTTCTAATGGCCTAGTATCAGGAGTAGATAATTTTCTATTGCTGTACAATTACTAAATTATTTGAGACAAAAGAGTGATGTCATATTTTTTTGTAATTTAGGCCAACCCGGTTTTGTTATTATTGGATGTTTGTGCTATATTATAATGTAACAGCAGGACTACCATTAAGAATCATATAATTATAAACAGTGTGATGTATATGTTATTTATACTAAGCCTTTTAAAACAAATCCCTCAGTTATAAAAATACACCAATCTGTGTTTTTATAAGTCAATTGTTACGTCAAATGTTTATTCTAAAACCACTCGCGTGTATTATATTCTTTTAGTTTCATCCAATCCTACAATTATTTATTTTGTATTTAAATATATAATTGTTATAGTCCAAATTTAGTGAAAAAGT
This sequence comes from Riptortus pedestris, assembly GCA_019009955.1. Lineage (NCBI taxonomy): Eukaryota > Metazoa > Arthropoda > Insecta > Hemiptera > Alydidae > Riptortus > Riptortus pedestris. Next base: position 128,398,695 of record CM032230.1, on the reverse strand, counting down.
TAGAAAAAAAAAGTCTATCACGCAGGGGCTGCGTTAACTAACCTGATTGATGGTGGTGATCTCATCTCAACACATATTCTCTATTTCAATGTACAATAAAAATAAAAAAAAATAAAAACTCCCAATTAGCCTGAGTTGCAAAAAGTGGACGTTACTAAATAATAATAAACAATAAAAAAACTGATGACTAGAAAATAGGATTTGCTCAATGCTAAATACAAGAAAGCACGAATAGCTCTGTTAATATTTGTGTTACAAAAAATTGAATTGAACAACAATTGCACGCCATCAATAGTTTAACAAGTTTTCTATAATATTTATATATTTTTTTATTTATTTATTTACGGCGGGAATCGAACTCGCCACTCTAAGTTTTCTAGGCGAGATTAAGACCATCGCCTTAGCTCACACGGCCAACCTCAGCCCCTATAATATAATACAATATTTATAAACAAGATAATATAAATATTATCGAAAGAAGAACGTAAAATCTAAGTCGATGAAGTTATCATACGACGAACATGCACTAACAGACAAGAATATGTATATATATTTTTGAAAGGACCTTATTTCATATCCTAGGTAGGATCGATGGACATTTGAGAACATGTTTTAAAAAGCACGTCATGAGTGCGACCCCCATAGATGATTTCCATTTAGGAAAATCTACTAAAACTGATTTAAGAATGGTCATCAGTGTTGAAATGCAAGAATAATTTTCGTACTTTGTTTTTTTTTTTTTTTTTTTTTTTTTTTAAACTCAATTCAGTTATGAATATACCTAATTAAGAGTATTATTTTTTCATTCGTCGCACATAAAATAAGACAATACTTTACCAAAAGTTACTAGAAAATACTTTCTTCATTTTCTTAAATATTTCTGAAATGTTTTGATGCTATATTTTTGAATATTGATGATTTGTGGAATCAATTTCTTTAAATAGAAAATTATTCAAATTTTACCGATTCGAAATTGGGTTATATCATGGTACATATGTGAGATTAATGAAAACATGCATTGCTCCTATCTCATGAATATTCACGAGCCCAGCTCTGAATACTGTAATCATTCTCAATGCCCTGAGCAGTGATTATCCTTTCAAAACATTTTCAATCCTTTTTATTTCGCTATGCATATGTGTTATGCCATATTTGCACCAATGGAGTAGCTCTATAGCATTATCATTAAAGAAAAATCATTTCTATATATATTTATCAGGGGCAATGTTTATTTGGCGATATCAGCCTTGATTTTCATAAGCTAAAATCATTTGGCTTATGTTATTGCAAGCTAGTTATTGAAACATAGATTGTTTATAAGATATTATTGCAGCAGGATTATCCTGCAAAAAGCAGCCTGGTTTTACGTAGCCTCGAGTGTATTATATCTAATTTATCGTTTTTCATAAAAATGGCTTAGTCGCCAATATGATGACGTTTGTACCTGAAGATGTCTGAAATTGTGAAACTTTGGGCATATTAAAAAATGTTTAATGATCATGGAGACTTATTGCCATATCCCCATTCATCTAAAATATATAACGTTTCAGTGTTTATAGAAGAATAAATTAAATCTAGTTTTACTTTTAGCATATTTCCCTTAAGGGTAATGCACCCACGCCTACTAATGTCATACTAATAATAGGCTGTTATATCATGAAACACTTCATTATAAGGTTAAATGCCAAATGTTGTTTTCAACAAAACTTTATTATACGATATACAAACAAATACGTTCAGTTGATCCCCACCTGCCTTTGTTCTTGGATTACTAAAATTTGAGTGATTGATATAGAAATTATTCCGAATCATTTCAAATTGCTCCACTAGCTATAGTAATTAGTTTTCAATAAAATGAATATGTTATGTTGAGATATATTTCATTAATTGTTCATCTGTCCGGTCTAGAATAATTCTATTTATTTAGGGCGGTGAAGTTGACTGCTCTGTTTGTTTACGATTCAGACGCTTTCCTTTGTAGATATTATTAACCTGTAAATTGACAATGATTTCTTATTTCCGTTTGTATTTATTTCCTTAACATTTACGGTGGTGTTACCATTATTTAGATTTATCTGTTGTAAACCTAACCGTGGGAAATCTGCTTAGTTAACGCAACCCCTGCGTGACGGACTTATATAAAAAAACATTTAAATAAACGTTGAAAATATTGTATTAAAAATAATTTTCAATCTCAACGAGTGAATTATTTATAAGCCATATTGAAGGATAAATTAAATTGCATAATTTAGTAATAATGGCTTATTTATAATTAACAAAACCCCATGTTTCTTGTGGACTTAACAGATTTATTAATTCCGTTGAAGGATATAATCTTTTATCTCAATACTGACGCCATTATCATCAAGGCCTTCTAGAATCCCGAAATAAAGGCTTTTCTGAAAATATTTTCCGTTGCTTTTTACGTATTGAGCTTATGTCCCCGCTCTTATTCCCGGTACTACTCATTAAATAAATTATTTGAAAATTCGATCGGAGTGATGAAATGTCTAGACTTACTAAGAAGCAGTCGATGTCTTTCATTAATTCAAAAAAACTATCTGGAAACAATAGGAGTACTCAATTTAAATAATTGGGAATTATGCAAGATTCTTTTCTTGGAAAGGTATAATTGTATATTTCTTTAGTGTTTTCGGAAAATTACAGAGTGGTCTTTAGTATTGTCTTTTTTTTTTACAAATCTAGTCATTTACTAGAAGCTTCACAATGGAATATTGCCATAATTTAATTTTAATATTCAAATACTGGTATTTAAAAAAAAAAAAAAAAAAAAATTATCTATGGAGAAAGTAAAACATCAGGCTTTGAACAAACTATTGCATATTAACAAACATTTACTTAGTACTGTACATTTTATCATCCAAATTTCGAATATGAAAGCACATTAGGCATCATGAGAAATGGTTAAAGTGCAGTTCAACAGATGCACTTTGTAGTTGCAATTATAACAAAAACTTTTGAAATTATAAGTTCCATTTTCCAAGTCTATGAAGGCAACTTTTAATATTCAGAAGCTCATCGGCCATATTTTTTATGGGTAATTTAGAGCAAATTTACAAACCAATTTTCATGAACCCATTTCCTGATATTAATTTTTAGCAGATTTCCCCTCAACGTAAATCGTCTATTGGTGTCGTTCTCATGACGCGGTTTTCGAAAAAAAAAAAATTAAGTGACCCCCTTCCCAGGAATTTCCGCCGAGAGCTATTGCGGCCGTTTCCATAGCTGTTCGTCCCTCGTGAATAGGTCTAGAGATCCCTTACTACTACTGTTATTATTAGGCAGATTTCTCTATTGTAAAACTTCACTTGGAAAATCTGCTTAGTTTATGCAGCCCCTGCATGACGGACTTTTTTTTTTTACACTGAATGGTCGTAATACACCGTATGAAAATGTTACTAATTATAAAATTTCTTTACACCACAAGAAAGTTGATTAAAGTTGGTTAAAGTCAATCTCTCGAAAACGAACAAAGCTAATCAATACTTTTAACTCTATCAAACAGTCGATTAATGTCAATATAAACGAAAAATAAACAATTCATTCTTTTGCATGGCATTCTTATAAATTATGGCCATTTATTGATCTTCTACATCCTGTGCCCTTCTAGGCACCATGATTTGATTGCTTGACATGCATTTGTACACTGTGACATGTATTTGTATATCTTGAGCCTTGGGGAAAATATCTGGAAATCTCCATGGATCCAACTGAGTAGGTACCAGAATTTGCCCTAGCTACAACGATGTAAAAATCAATGTAACCGAGTATTTTCGACGACTTTACAAAAAGGAATAAAAATAATATATAAAAAGAATAAAATAAGTATTTGTTAAGAGTAGCAGGACATGTTCGCCTTTCTAGGTGTTGTTAATGGGCCAATTAAAGTTAGGAGTTAAATATATCGGTGCAGATAAACGTCACTTAGTTAATTTGAATATTAATTGAGGGAGTTCAGTTTTTTTTTTAATTTAAGCACTAGCTGAATGTATTATAAACTAGTTTTTGCAATTGGATTTTTGTTAAGGTTTTTATTCCTCTGTTTTGATGAAATAAGTATCGGAAAACAACTCTTTCTGTAGTTACTCCGAGTTCCACTAGAGCGTGTCCTGGTGCTGCTCCTCCTTCCATATCCATATACCTCTTTCCATATTCCATGAACAGTAATATGTTCGTTTTAGCAGATTTCCCTTAAGAAAAATCAGCTATTGAGGTTGTAATCAACATGAGATTTTCAATAAAATTCTTCAAATGCCCATCGACCCTACCAAGTTGACGAAAATGACAACCGTTCAAAACTTTATATAAATACTGTCTGTTAACGCTCTAGCGGTCGCAATTTTTAGCCTGATCAATACCAAACTCAATATTTAAATGCTCTATGTAAATGTGCAGATCAAATTCGTTAATGGCTAAAATCGGGCCAGTTGAAGTGGGGTTATAGAGGGGGAATAGCGAAAATTCGAAATATCTCCGTAATTATACTTCGGATCGAAAATTGTATATAATCAATCTTAGAGGAAATGTAATTTTCTATAAATGTTCTTATAACTTTTTTTTTTTATCATTTTGTTTGTTAACCAAGATATTTGTATTTTTTAGTTTTCGGCTTTCAGTAAACTCCCACTCCTACTCATGTCGTACTAACAATAAGCTGTTATATTACACATTATTTGAAGCCTAAAAACCAAATATTGCTCTCATTGAACTTTTGCGTTTTGAGATAAATAAAAATACGCGACGCTCGTGGGAAATCTGCTTACTTAACGCAGCCCCTGCTTGACCTAATTTTCATTTATAACGTCGTTTTTCATAATTTATTTTATTTTCTTATAAAAGAAAAAAAGTTTTATATTTCCCATTAATAACCAGGTTCCGTGGAGGATTTGAAAACTATAGCAGCGGATTTTTTAATTATTAATTGTTACAAAAAAAAAATGAAATGGTGCTTCAAGTTTACTGTTAACCTTTCCAATCCAGGTTAAAAAAAACACATCTAAAACGCATGATAAAGAGGTTTAAGTAGTTACCTCATCTTTAATTCTATTCTCTCAGTCTTAATAAGGTTACAAATTTTTCCAAAATATGTTTGAAAGGAAAACGCCACCTTCCGACCTTGTTGTGGCTGGACTATAACCGGCAGACGACTTTTATAGGAAGTATGCTCATATGACAAATTGTGAGAGGCAACATCTCTTTCCCTCGGCATTCACACCGCGTTTTTATACATGGTGAAAGGCTGTGGGTTTGAAAGGGTCTCCCCCCTCACTCAGCCCTAGGAGACAAGCCAAGGATCGAAATGTATGCTTAGCCATCCGTTGTCGAGATATCGAATAACCCCATTCTCTCCCTTCTGGCCTGGCGAACAGAAACACGATATCGGGCCTGACTTTGAAAGGGGCTCCTGCTCTATGCCCAGACGTTCTCCGACTCATCGCAAATAAAGTTGCACACTTGGGCAACGTCGGTGACCTCTCTTTACAGAGCATTGTTGAGCGTAGTTGGTTATAAAGTTTCATAGTTCTGCAACGTTAGTGACTTCTCATACCAGAGCATTGTTGAGGGTTGTTGGTAATAATGTATCACATTTGTGCAACGTAGGCGAATTCTCATACTAGAGCATTGTTGAGCGTTGTTGGTAATAATGTTGCACGATTCTGCAAAATAGGTGAATTCTCATAATTGAGCGTTGCTGGTAATAAAGTTGCATAGTTCTGCAAAATCGGCGAATTCTCATAATAGAGCATCGTTAAGCGTTGTTGGTAATGAAGGTGCACAGTTCTGCAAAATCGGTAAATTCTCATAATACAGCATTGTTGAGCGTTATTGGTAATGAAGTTGCACAGTTCTGCGAAACCCGTGAATTCTCATAATAGAGCATTGTTGAGCGTTGTCGGTAATAAAGTTGCACAGTCCTGGAACATCGGTGAATTCTCTTAATGAAACATTGTTGAGCGTTGTTGGTAACAAAGTTGCACAGTCCTGGAACATCGGTGAATTCTCTTAATAGAACATTGTTGAGCGTTGTTGGTAACAAAGTTGCACAGTCCTGCAACATCGGTGAATTCTCTTCATAGAACTTGTTGAGCGTTGTTGGGAACAAAGTTGCACAGTCCTGCAACATTGGTAAATTCTCTTAATGGACCAATGTTGAGCGTTGTTGGAAACAAAGTTGCACAGTCCTGCAACATCGGTGAATTCTCTTCATAGAACATTGTTGAGCGTTGTTGGTATTAAAATGCATAGTCCAGTAACGTCAGTGAATTCTCATAATAGAGCTCTCGATTATTTTCACCCTCTTCTAAACCCCACCCCTCCTCATCCTTGATCGATAAAACAACGAGATTTTATAATAGGTGTAAATATAAAATTTCAAAATACTAAGGCTCGTCTTGCATTGAGCTTTTAACGATACGTTTATTGAAAATTCTTATTTTATGCCAAGGAAATAGCACCTTTAAAGGCAATAAACTTCTTCATTTTCCCTATCAACTACAAAATAGTCATAAAAATAGGCGTTATTCTGTAACAATGTTTTTGAACAACATCTAAAGTTATAAAATCAATTTGATTAAACCCTTATTCTACTATAGAAATTATTTCTTCACTTTTTAGTAGGTTCAGAAGTACCTGTTCAATTTCCTTTAATAGTTTTTATGGCATTAGTGTTTCAGATATTATAGCATTCACAATTTCTTAAATTATACGATAGTTGCCGTCGGGCTTTTTTGATCCAGTTCCGTTTTTTATTATTTTTGCTTATTAAATGAATTATGAATACGCCTGCTGTTATGGTTGCTTTGTTGTAAATACTGACAGAAAAGCATTGTTTCTGAAAGCTCCTTGTCGCTGTAATAAACATAATCTATAAAAATAAATATGGAACGGCCTTTTCCTATTCTTTCTTTATTGAACACCTTGGTTGTTGATAAAGCATATTTCTATATGCGTTCATATACATTTATTCTTTATTTATTAACAAGCCGCCTCTGGAGCGGTGATTTTTTTCTGAAGTAATTAACAAAACAAATTATCAAAAAAAAATCATGTGCTATTGGAGAAAGTTAACAAAGCTTATTGTTTCCTCTCGAGTCATAAAACTGGAACTTTATTTACATTAAAACTCATTCACAGAAAATCATTTTCCTTTAGTTTTAGCTCATTTTAATATATTTTAAAATTTATATGGCATACTGTATGGGCAATATATTGATAATGTGCATTTGCAATAGCACATTTCCTTAAGGGAAATCAGCTATTGAGGTTGTACTCATGAAGTAATTTTCGAAATTTTTCTTCAAATGTCCATCGATCCTAGCTGGTAGATGACGAAAATGAGGACCGTTAAAACTGTATATATATATATATATATATATATATATATATATATATATATATATATATATATTTGTCTGTTACCGCTCTAGTGGTCGCAATTTTTGTTTGATCGTTACGAAACTCGATATTTGGTCGTTTTATGTAAAAATAAAGATCAAGTTCCCTAACGGCTAAAATCGGACAGGGAGGGGGGGGGGTTTAGAGGGGAGAATTTTCGAAAATTCAAAATATCTCCGTTACTATACGTCGGATCGAAAACCTGTACAGAATCAATCTCGGCTGTACAGAAGCAAGAGTCGGCTATGTTCGGACTTTCCGCCGAGAGCTCTGGCTGCCGTTTCCATAACTATTCGTCCCTCGTGAATAGGTTTAGAGGTTTCTTACTACTTCAGTTGTTATTACGCAGATTTCTCTGTTGTAAAACTTCACTTGGGAAATCTGCTTAGTTTACGCAGCCCCTGCGTGACGGACTTTTAAAAATTCCACTTCTAACCCACCAACCCCTAGTCCAATTTCAACGACCTCTGCCGTAAACGAACTTGATCATTAGTTTTACATGAAATGCTTATATATCGACTTTGATAACTATCAAACACAACTTGCGAGGGGTTTTATATATATAGTATATACTGTAGGAACCTCTCCTAGGTAGAGTCGATGACGATCTAACTTTTTTTACAAGAAACCGTTAAATATCAAGTAAATTATAGATTAAATAAAAAAAATTGGGGCCACTAGACAATTTAATGTTCAGCAACAAATATTAACTGGGATAATATGCGAGTTAAAACTTAGGATCAAAGATGACAGAATATTTAATTTTCGAGAAGATACTTAAATAATTTTTATTTTTCATCTGACACCTAACATTGTATACAAGTTTATTTTTTCTATTGTATCAACTCCCTAAATTCCGCTTTAATAGTGGCCCAATTTTAATTATCAACGAACTGGATCTCTTGTATAACATGAAAGGTTCATAAATCTAATTATATATTATTTAATAACGTACACTTTTTGCAACTAAGGCTAATTGTGACGGGTTACTTACAGGTTACCACCCTTCTCTAGCCAGGGTGGGACTAAGGATTTTATTTAATGATTTCCGTCAGTAAATAAATTTTATGGCCCAGGCGGGAATCGAACTCGCTACTTTAGATTTACTATGAGAGATTAAGGTCAACGCTTTAACTCACGTGGCTAACCTGAGACTTCTATAATTCTAATTTGTTAACGTTAAAAAAAAAAAATTAAATAAATGTCAAAAACCTATTTATCTGTCTATATTAGCATATAAACTTTAAAGCATTATTTTTTAATTATCATCTTGGTAGCGTAAACCGTTATTTGAAGACATTTTTCGAAGATCAGGTCATTAGCCGGGGGAAATCTGCTAAGCATTCCATGCTTTGTCAAGACAATCAGCCGCCTTCCTTTCGTGGGCTGAAGAGCCATTCATTTCCAGTTTATGACCTCATAAATTCCAATGAAGTCGATCCGACCTCAATGTTGCCGGAACCTACTTCAATACGGTGATATTTGTACGAGAGAGATGTGTAGGTGCTAAGGATATATGCTCCCATCTGAATATCGGAGGCGTTCCTCATAAATATTCCATTTGGAGCCACGATCTCATGCGTATACTCATTTTATAAAGTACCCTAATGAGTGCTTCGGGATAAATTTTCATCTGCGGAACATATGTAGCTCAGAACATATGTTCCACTATGGCTAATCTCTACCCAGCCTTAGATAAGTCGCTTTCAATTGGCAGCTACGCTCTTCTCCTCCGAATGTCCCCATAATATTTACATCTCATAAATGTATAATCCCGATATTTGATCGCAATTCACAGAAATTCTATTCCATAATAGAGTATGCAAATAACAGTGTAACCCATTTACAATGTTGCCGTATAATACCCGTAATTTCGTTTTTTGTCAAATAAACTTTTTGTATGTTTGCGTTTTGATAAATATCTAAAGAGATCACTAGTTACCCCCTATTACTGAAAGTTTGAATAATGAAAAGGTTTTCTTTTCCACTTTGCGGGTTATCACGCAAATCAAATCGAAATAGGATTTTCACTCCATTATAAAATAAATTCCAATGCTCAAGACTGTCTGTGTTCCATTTCTGATTTCGTGATCCTTTTCTGTTTTGCCTCATTTCGGATTTTTGTTAGATTTTATTTTCATTTGAATTAATTTTTTTTTCTTTCATTTTTAAGGGTATGAAACTTTTATTCTGAGCAACATCGCCTCAGCTGAGAAGCTTAAATAAATTAAATAAAAGAGTATACATACCTAACTCGTAAAAATTTCAAGGATTACTTTTAAATAATTTACTGTTTTTCTGAAATTATCCAATCTTTTTATAGAATGTTATCAGTAATTTGGTGATAAATTATGTTCTATGTCACAAAGCGTTTTTAATAATGAAATATTGTGATCTCATCTAGAGATCATGATAACATTATTTATGCTTCTATTCTCAAGTTAACTAACAAATTAAATTGTTCCTTCGAAGCTCTAGCTATTATTCATTTCAAGATCCCAGTAAATATCTGAACGTTGAGGGCTTCAACTACGACCAACATTTTCAAAGGTTAAGAGAACATTTTTCTCATTTTTGCATTACATTCTGCCCTATATGTACGATACGGTCGTAATTTTTGTTTGAACGCTACCGAATTTGATATTTAAAGGTTTTATGCAAAAATAAGGGTCGAGTTCCTTAATGGTTGAACTCGGACAGGTGTGAGGAGGTTTTAAAGGGGGAATTTCGAAAGTTCGAAATATCTGCCTTATTGTACGTTGTATCAAAAAAGTTTATATAATGAATCTTATTGCAGATTAAATGTTCTAGAAATGTTAAAATATGCGTTTTGTTTCATTATCTTCATTATTAACTGATATATTTGCATTTTTTTAAATTTTCGGCCACCAGTAAACACCCTCTCCTACTTATCTCAAATTAACATAAGCTGTTATATCATGGAGCATCCTATTTGAAGCTTAAATACCAAATATTGTTCTCGCTGAAGTTTTACTTTTTGAGATAAATACAAAAACTTTGAAAATGGGTTTAGTTAACCCATCACCTGCGTGAGAGACTTTTAATATTTACAATAAAGATCTTGCTGCTAGTCTGTCTGCTTTACTAACAGTGACGGCAACTGGGGTAAATGTTCATCTTACACGAAATCCCTTTTACCTACTCACTTGCTGGAGGACTTTAGTCGAAGTCAGAGCTACTTTTTCGAAGTACAGGTTTTGAGTTGTAATGACAGGTGTGTCATTCTTCAGCGTGGGAAATCTGCTAAGTTTACGCTGCCCTTGCGTGATGTACTTTTTTTCACGAGTACAGAAATACAATCTAAGAGCATGTCCGTACGCCAAACCTAAAAAACATTTGCGTAAGCAAGCCCGGAGGGCTTATCAATAACATTGAAAGGTATTCCCCCACCCCCTTTTACCCCTCCCACTAGTCCTGCGAGGGGGGGGGGGTAGGAATGACGGCTCTTCCAGAAGATAGCGGCTTCTACCATCAATCACTCGACAGCTAAATGCGAGAATTCCTTAGAGCACCCTTTTCAAACCAAACGGCAAAGGTAAAAATGAAATAAATTAATCATTTTTCCCTTTCTTTACTGCTCTCCCTCCCTTTATTTTTTTGTGTTCTGAATGGTAAGTGGTCCCAGAGGAATCGCTTTCTGGCTGACATTTTTCCCGAATATTTATTTTCTTTTTCTTTATGTTTTTTTAAATGTACGACAGCGTTTCCTGGTTATTTTCCTCCTTTTTACTCCGACTTCGGATCCGCCTAATATTTAA
>CM032230.1:128362500-128382500 GCA_019009955.1 Riptortus pedestris | reverse complement strand
AATGAACTCGTACATTAATGTAAAATGAAGCGTATAATATCGGTTGTACCCGATTGAGCTTGACATAAAAAATATATCTAACTAAATTTAAGGACTTTGTCGAAATTGACTTTTGTCCCAGTAAATAGATCAGTCCCACTGTGCGCTTGCTCGTTTCGTAAGCTGTAAGAGTTGCCTATAGTTTTTGCTATTTTAGCCCCTCTTAATTATCTATATCTGAAGGGTGTATAAAAACTTTTTTCAACAAGAATAATCTTCAGTTTTTTGCAGATTTCCCTTAAGGCTAATCAGCAATCGAGTTTGTACTCATGACGCGAATTTTGAAAAAACAAATTCAAAATGTCCATCGGCCCTACCTGATAGATTATATATGTAATGCAATATTATATGTGTGTGTGTGTGTGGGTGTATATATATATATGCTAGCTAAGGTACCCGGCTTCGCTCGGAAATTCATTTTATGCTGAATAAAGATGATATTTTTTTGGCTAGGCTTTATTTTCCACAATATTTTGACGTTTCCCCGTCACAGATTTTAGGGTTTATACCCGTCGATGCCGTGGATTTGTTAATAATAAAATTATTTGTTATTTAAGACTTCAATCTTCTAATATTATTATATTTCCCGTCTCCTGTGCATGTAGGTTTTTTTAATAAGGTAATGAACAGTATAATTCATAGTCGTAGAAAGTATTCTGTCTTCCAAACCATGTATGAATTAAAGTTCCTTTCCCGGTCCAAAGGCGGTCCAAAGCTTAATGGTGAAAGCTGTTTTAGATATATATATTTGTAAGTTACCACTCTATTGGTCGCAATTTTGATTTAATCTTCACCAAGCTTTATATTTAGTCGTTTTATGTAAAAAGAAATATCAACTTCGTTAATTGCTGAAATTAGACTAGTGGGAGGGGGGGGGTTAGGGAGGAGAATTTCAAAAAGTCGAAATATTTCCGTTACTTTACTTCTGATCAAAAAATCGTATAAAGCCAATATTATTGCAAATTTAACGTTCTATAATTGTTGTTATGTACGTGTTTGCTCTATCTATATTAATGACTGAGATATTTGCATTTTTTTAGTTTTCAGCCTTCAGTAAACCCCTACTCCTACCGATGTCATATTAACAATAAGCTGTTATATAATGAAGCACTATATTTGAAGCCTATATATAAAATATTGTTTTCATTGAGCTTTTACGTTTCGAGATAAACGCGAATAAGTGACGCACGTAGGAAATCTGCTTAGCCCCCGCGTGGTGGATTTTCCTGTTCTGAGAAATGTGGCTTGAATTGGAAAAACCACGAGTAGATTTGGAAAAGACATGTATATATATAGATTGCGTTCTTCGAAAATTCCCTGCTACAAAGCGATTTCCTCAAGGCCAAAATAATTTGACACTCACGTGATTAGGGGATTTCATTGAGGCAAATTCTTTTTGGAGTGCTCATTGTGAAAACCGGGACAGAATTCACAGTGTACGAAGGGGCGGGGGCTAGATAAAAGCTTTGTAGGAGTTCTCCAAGATCCATGAATGGCACTTCCCTGAATAAGGTTCACTGAAGAGTTTCTCTTTAATGTATTCCTCTGATAACGGCTGATAAAAGGATCGGAGAGAGCAACTAGAAGGCTCCGGGGCAAAGTACAGGGAAGTTTAAAACTTTCGTCACCTTCAGAGCTGCTGCTTTTCGAGTAAAAGAATGTTCCAACAGGAGAGAATGCCGGACTTTTTTTTTTTAGAAAAATAGACTAAAAAACTATCAACGAAAATGAAAGTGTTCCAAAGTTTAAGACCTGACACAAAACTGGAGAGTTGTGGAAGGGGTCTTTTTAATATAAGTTATTAATAGAAAACCGGAAAACGGCTTTACCTGAGTATAACACATATGTCAAACCTGTAAGAACAAAAATAGTCATAAAATTCGATAAAGAAATATTTCATTTTGTCATTCTAATTATTTATTATCTTTAATTTTAGTATATGTCCCGCCGAAGCGAGTTAGCGCATGGTAAACCTAGAGTGGCGAGTTCGATTCTCGCCTGGGCAAAGGAAATTACTTAGTGACGAAATTCATTAAATAACGTCCTTAAATCCCACCCTGGCTAGAAAAGGGCGGTAACCTGTAGATAACCCGTCCCGATTAGCCTAAGTTGCAAAAAGTGGACGTTAATAAATAAATAATAATAATATTATCTTATATTATGAATGTACAACGTATGCCTGTTTTCCTTCATAATGCGTTTATTGAGTAAGAGTGAACTCTTAGAGCAACAGCTTCATGTGCCCCCAGAAGAGCTTTAGAATACAGAGGCTTCAATCAAGAGTCAAAAGACTCAAGACTCTTTTATCTCAAGAGTAATAGTTCAATGGAAACAATATTTGAGCTTGAAATAAGGTTTGCTCATGGTATAAAAAGTTATTGTTCATTTGACATAATGATATTTCGGTTTATAACCAAGACAGTGAACAAACATATACAACATAATTTATAGAAGATTAAATTTTAAATAAAATTGGTTCTATACAATTTTTTGATCCAATGTCTAACAAGGGAGGTATTTCGAATTTATGAAACCTCCCCTTCCCACTGGTCCAATTTCAGCCATTAATGAACTTGACAAATATATATATATATATATATATATATATATATATATATATATATATATATATATATATATATATCTATATTTGTCTGTTAACGCTCTAGCGGTCGCAATTTTTGTTTGATCGTAACCAAACTCGATATTTAAACGTTTTATGTATAAAGACAGATCAAGTTCGTTAATGGCTGAAATCTGACAAGTGGGAGGGGGGGATTAGAGGGAGAATTTTCTACAATTCTAAATATATCCGTTACTATACGTCGGATCGAAAAATTATATTGAATCAATCTTATTGCAAATTAAAGTTACTATAAATATTGTTCTTACATTTATTCTCTATCTTGAATATTAACCGAGATATTTGCATTTTTATTAAATGTAGGTGCATAACGGACGAAGTGAGTTTCCCGCCAAAAGCTAGTTCGGAGATTTCTCTATTCTATAACTTTACTTCGGAAATCTGCTTAGTTTACGCAGCCCCTGCGTGACGGACTTTTTAACTATATTATTAGCCAATTTTCATACTTTAAATATTGGGGGAAGGAGGGGATTCCACAAATGTGATTGCTGCGTATTTCTGTCTTTTTTTCAGTTACATCAGCCAGTATGTAGTAAAGTTGAAGCAAAATAAGAAAGCGAAGAGTTAAATATTTGACGTTGGTATATTAATAAGGAGAAAAGACGTATGTTGTAAGGGAAGGAGTAATTGTCTCTTTTTCCTTAATATAACCCTTGCCGAAATGAGTTCTCCTGATATACAGGGGAAAAGAGTTAGCAGAGAGAGAGAAAGAGAAGAGAGAAGAGAGAGAGAGAGAGAGAGAGAGAGAGGAGAGAGGAGAGAGAGAGAGAGAGAGAGAGAGAGAGAATGAGAGAAAGTGAGAGAGAATGGAAGAGAAGGACACTAATTTATCTCTGTTATAATGCAGGATTCTGGCTGAGTTTTCCCTCTCCCTCGTAACTTGTCATACTCTTCCTGTGAACTTCCTAGCAAGTTATATTCCCCCCTAAATCTAAAATACAGATCTAGCTGGCCCATCTAACCGCAAAACTACTCTCCGACATCGTTTACCTACAATCTAAATACAAAGAAAATTTATTTCGTATTCTTTATGTACAAATCAAAATGAATAAATGCTTTAAACCACCTTGTTTATTAAGGTCATGGAATTCTTTGAAATCTGTAGTGATTTGTGTCGCTTCCGTGGACCACAGAATCCCAAATATAGGATATTAGTTCTCAAATTTCATCAGTGGATCAAAAGTCATACTATAATAGTTATACACAACAATACAAACGCAAGGGGATGCACAATTGCTTTTAGTTTATTTCATTTGTGAGAAATCAGCTATTGAGGTAGTACTCACGGCGCGATTTTCGAATAATCCTCAAATGTCCATCGATCCTAGCCAGGAGACGACGAAAAGGACGTCCGTTCAAAATTGTATATTATATACTCGTTTCCGCTCTAGCGGTCGCAATTATCGTTTTATTGATACCAAACTCGATATATAAACGTTTCACGGCTAACTAAAAATCAAATTTGTTAACAGCTAAAATCGGAAATAGGGGAAAGGGAATTATTTAACAAATAATAATAATAAAGACCTTTGGTTTGCAAAAATCGGCCAATTGTAGGATGGATTTAATGAAGACGTAAAATAAAAAATGCAAAACATCTCCGTAATTATTTGTCGGATCATGAAATGTTATTGTGTCAATCTAGTTATACTATTAAAGCTCTACAATTGTTGTTCTCTGGGTTTTTTTCGTAACTCAAGTTACGAGCGAGTTATTAGTACTTTCTTGTTTTCCTTTAGTAATCCCCCCCCCCTCCTACTCATCGGTTTATAAACAGAGAATTTGTGTCATATCAGCACGTTGGAAGACTGCTTAGTTTACGCAGTTCCTGCGTGACGGACTTTTAGCAGATTTCCCTTAAGGGAAATCAGCTATTGAGGTCGTACTCATGACACAATGTACAATAATTTCCTCAAATGTCCATCGATCCTAGCCAGGAGATGATGAAATTGAGGTCCGTTCAAAATTATATAAATAAATATATTTATATATCTATATATATATATATATATATATATATATATAGATGAGAGAGAGAGAGAGAGATTTGTCTGTTAACGCTCTAGCGGTCGCAATTTTCGTTTGATCGTTACCAAACTCGATATTAAAACGTTTTATGCAAAAATAAAGATCAAGTTCGTTAATGGCTGAAATCGGACCAGTGGGAAGGGGGGTTTAGAGGGGAGGATTTTCGAAAATTCGAAATATCTCCGTTACTATACGTCGGATCGAAAAATTATATAGAAGCAACCTTATTGCAAATTAAATTTACTATAAATAATGTTATATCCATTTATTCTGTATCTTAAATATTAACCGAGATATTTGCATTTTTCTGTTTTCAGCTTCTGAGATGAGTTCGGCTAACTTCGGGTCTAGTCGTGAGTTTCCGTCAAGGGCTAGTTCGGGCCCTTCCCGTAACTGTTTGACTCTCTATTCTGAAATTTCTCTATTATAAAACTTCACGTGGGAAATCTGCCTAGTTTACGCAGCCCCTGCGTGACGGACTTTTTTTAAAACGGCAACTCATATACAGAAACACAAATGATAAACATGTTTTTCAACAAGGTGTCTCTAATTGATAACGTTTAGGCGGGAAACCCAGCTGGGACTGATAAGGAGGATCCCACTCATTGGCCAAGCACTGGCCTGGGGGTGGACCATCGTGCCTCGGCGTTGCATGTCAGCCGTGATTAAGCCCCGATTCACTCTAGCGTGCCAGCGTTTCCCTCAAATAACGCAACTATTTATTTTTTTTATAGTACTTGTGTTCTTAAGCGATTCTTCCCTCATTTTCCCCCAGTTTTCCTCTTAAATATATAACCAGGGAGAACGTAAATTTTCCCGTCTTGAGGAAACCGTAAGAAAAGTTTGTATATTTAAATGTAAAATTTGTGAGTTTAATTCATAATATTTTATATCACTCAGATATTAGGTAACATGAAATCGTGTATTAGAATTAAGCAATAGAGTAGCTTAACCGAAATGCTATTTTAAGAAAACTTTAATTGTTT
The DNA here is from genome assembly GCA_019009955.1 of Riptortus pedestris. Classification (NCBI taxonomy): domain Eukaryota; kingdom Metazoa; phylum Arthropoda; class Insecta; order Hemiptera; family Alydidae; genus Riptortus; species Riptortus pedestris. Next base: position 128,376,803 of record CM032230.1, on the reverse strand, counting down.
CCCAATCACGAGAATTTATTAGTATGCAGTTTTTGAATTAACGTTATTTTCCCTGAGAAATTGCCGTTGAAGTCCCCTTTTCAAAACTGAATATTTTCTTAACGAGCTACGAATAACCCAATAGCAATTATTTCCTATTATTAAAATCTAAATTTTCCTATTCGCATTTTGTTTTGTTCTGCTTTTAAGGATTTAGTTATAAAACTACAATTCTCACAGTGAATAAAAAATATACTCTATGAGATGCAAGATACCAGACATTTTGTAGTCTGCGGAGCAATTGAAAACTTTTATTCAAATCAAATTATTCAGACGTTATAAAACTCTGAATCTATAAAATTAAATTTCTAGCTGACACTATGGTTTTAAAATTATAAACCAACTGAAAACCAAAACATAGCACATTTATTTCTTAATCGGTGTCCTCAAACTATCATAGATCAATATTTTACATCCAAATAATCTTGCAGTATCTCTAGTTTTGTATCTATCAGAAAGAATTACTGTCCTTGTATTGCTGATTCAGAATGAAGATACATTAAATAAATAAACAGTAGAAAATTTCAAAGAAATATTGGCTCCTTCATTGATATATGTTTTTATTAAGTTACCAAGAGAAATATTCCCTTAATTTTTAGAATCTTATTTTGTATTTTCAACGTACTATATATTAATAAAATGTTCAAAATTGTTTGAGAGTGAATAATGAAAAATGATTAAAATTGACTTTTTCAAAGGAATGAATAATAGAAAATTGGGCTTTCAATATTGACCAATTTATTTGAACTTATTAAAAAAATTGGGAGCTATTTCGGGGAAAAGAAGAGTTTAATGTCTTTTTTTCAAAGGCCATTGACAGGTTAGATCATTCAATCCTGTTAAAAAATTTACATAAATGTAGAATTCATGGAACTGTTTTGAACCAGTTCTCTCTAACTCTTAAAAAGAATAAAACACGCACTGATAAAAAGAAGAAAAAAAAAACGCTTTTAAAAGATTTTATAGCTTCTGCAGGTGTCTCTCAAGGATCCCATTTGGAACCTTATTTGTTTAGGGTTTTTATCAATGACATTTCAGATTATAAAGCTGTAGCGTTCTGTCTTCCGATTGTCAGTGGCTTAAAATTATTTCTCAAAGGGAATTTCAATGGAGATTGTCTTATATAACAGCTGGGCTATTCAATCAACAGAATATGTTATTTATGGAATATAGCTCAACTTCAGTAATCCTGTGACTTGTTGTTTAGTAGGGGTGATTTCCAAATGCAATAGACGTGTTTAACAACAGCCCGAAATGGGTTGAGAATGTTAATGTATAATAAACTGGACTTTTGAGAGCATCTAAATCATATTATTTCTAATTCTAATAGTGCCATAGGAGTAATATCTAAATTACATTTGCAATTAACCGTATTAAATCTCGCACAAAAATATAACTTTATTTGATAAACCAACTATGACGATGAGGGTTCGAATACATTTCATGACATTCAGAAAGTAGCTTCATGTTGAGAAATATATTTTGAGCAGACGATTTCAGAGTAAATTCCGTCACGCAGGGGATGCCTAAACTAGCAGATTTCCCACATGTTTGAAAGACACACTACTGTTCTCATCTCACAATTTATTAAATATCTGTTTGCAAACACAATAACAAAATACCTTCCGATGGGTAGAAGTGAGTGGTTTGGTGTATTTTTGAAGTAAGATTACTAAAGGGGGGTGGGATTACTGCTGAAAAACAAAAAGGGTTAACTAAGCAGATTTTCTACGTGCGTATCTTCAAAATATGCCTTTATCTCAAAACGTAAAATTTCAATGAGAACAATATTTGGCATTTAGGCTTCAAATGAAGTGCTTCATAACGCAATAGCATATTATTAATATGAGATGAGTAGGAGTGGGAGTTTACTGAAGGCCGAAAACTAAAAAAATGCAAATATCTCGATTAATGATCAAGATAGTGAAAAAATATACAGAACAACATTTATAGAACATTAAATTTGCAATAAGATTGGTTCTATACAATTTTTCGATCCAAAGCATAATAACGGAGATTTTAAGAATGTTTGAAATTCTCCTTCTCTAAACCCATCTTCCCCTGGTCCGATTTCAGTAGTTAACGAACTCGACTATTGTATATCAAGTTTGGTAAGGATAAGACTAAAATTGTGATCGCTAGAGCGGTAATAGACATATAAATTCCCTTAAGGGAAATCTGCTAAAAAATATTAATATCTCGTTTAAAATTGAAAATAATGAAAACATGTATATTACGAAATTTATAAACCCTAAAAGCGTAATAAGTTTCGTCCTATACAATTTTTCGATGCTAGATATAATTACGGAAATATTTTTATTTATCGAAATTCTACTCTCTATACCCTCTTCCACCGGTCGGATTTGAACCGTTAACGAACTTGATCTATAATTTTTCATGAAAAGTTTAAATATCGATTTTTGTACCTATAAAACAGAAATTGCGACCGCTTGTGGGTAACAGAAAAATGTATATTCTTAATGAAAATCATTTTCCTTTTCCCAGGTGGGGTTTATGAACGTTTGAGAAGAGTTTTCGAGAATTGCGGTCTGAGTTCAACCTCAGTAGCTGATGTCCCTTAAGGGAAATATGTTAAAAAGAACTGTGCGTGTCTTCTCTATGGAAAGGAATGCAGGAGAGCCAACACAATTATCTGTATTTATCTCTAATTTGTATTCGTAATTTGGCCGCCATGTTAGGTGTCATCTCCCCTTGTATAGCTCTTGTGACAACTATTTCCTGAAATTCCTCCGTAACAACCCCGTCCCACGTTTCGCTCCTGAACTTCATGTACATTCCTCTGAAAGACATTTTAAACAAATATCTGTTCTTGAGCTTAAATTTCCACGGGCTTTACTTAGTAATTGAGAATTAGAGAATACGATTCATTTGAAGCTTGCGTTTTTACGTTGCTTAGCTCGTATACGAGTCCCTTAAGGGAAATCTGCTGAAATCCGATGAGTGAAAGAGGGGGTTACTGAAGGCTGAAAACAGAAAAGTATGAATAAATCGCTTAATATTTGAGTTAAGAAAATATTTTTAAAACAACAATAATCTACAATTATTGTAGAACACGACTAGTTTAACAAGATTTGTTCTATAAAATTTATCGATACGACACATAATAACGAAGAAACAAATATTTGAATTCTCCTCCTGTTACTCCCCCCCCCCTTCTATTCCTCGTCTGATTGCAGGCATTAGCTTTAGCTATGAATTAAGCAGTTAATTTTGGAGTGTTGTATAGATACAATTTTTTTTTTTTTTCAAGTTATGAAAGTAAAATCTTAATTGATGACAACATAACACAGTGTATTTGCTTGTACCTCACACAGTATCTGCACAATGAGAACAATGTTTCGTATTTAAGCCTTCAATTAATTAATTAATCGTATAAAAGCTATGTAAGCTTTGGTCTGGCAAGAGTTTGGTACAGCTGTTCAATAAACATCTTTATACTGTATTAACAAAAAAAACACGCCGTCACCCCAACAACAATTACATCTACAGAGCCCTATACACCACTCAAAGAACGTATTGATAAAAACTGGCAACAGATGTCGAACGAAACGCAGATCAATAAACTAAAAACTATTAAAAACTCCATCCGTCCATGGAAATATTCGACAAGAGACAACAGAAGAGACGAAGTCGTTCTAGGAAGACTCCGAATAAAACACACAAGATTTACTCATAGTTATCTCATGACAAAAGATCAGCCCTCGATATGAGGGAAGTGCAACACAAATTTAACTATATACCATATGTTAATAGAATGCCATGCGCAACGAATGGAATATATTGGAATATATCCAGTAATATAGCATTGGCTCTTGGAGATGACCGCAAAGAGCTAGATAAATTATTCAAGTTTATGAAAAATACAAATTTGTATAAAGAAATTTGCTTTATCTTCATTTATATCGTTAAATTTTCGATAATGATATAGATGAGAATATAAAAATATTTTCAATTTACTCAAAAAATGCAGGTAGTTATCCAAAATGAGAGTTATAGACAATCTAGTAGTTATAGATAATCTAGTAGTTTTTCGATCTAAAACCTTAAGAAACAACAACAACATACAAACACGCATTTTTTTTCAATTATAAGCATGCTTGTTTCTAGAAAATTATTTGTTTTCTGGAATTTTCACCAATTAAAATCCACCCCCCAGCCTTTGTTGTTTGTTATAGCAATATCCAGTTATCAATTACAAGAGTTTAAATTTAAATTTATGCTAATTTACTTCCTCCCCGGCTTTAGGCGAATAGTTTGACAGTGTCTCGTCTCATAAAGCCCCAAGACAAAGAGGAAGATTTAATGTTGCATGAGTTAATAAGTCCCGGCAGATAATTATGAAGTTGCAAAGTGAAACTAAAGTATGTGTGGAAGCATACAAGACGTCAGGAGGCTCTTGGGAGAAATGAAAGCACCGTCTTGATGCCTCCCCTTGACTTCTTATATACTCTCAAGCTACCCCCGGCAACTTCATCAAGTTTCAGTAGGTGAAGTTTATTAAGGCATTATCCGGCCTATTATTAGTTGCGGCTTGGAACTTCAGCATGAATCGATAACTTTGAATGACACCGTCCTCAATCCTAAATGTTGATGAATGAGGAACAGTAGATCAGATAAACATCACCTAAATGTGCTCATACTTCATTCAGTATTATAATTTTTGAAAAGGAAATTCGCTACATTTGAAGCCTATAATATTGTGAGTGACTAAGTAAATAAATAATGGTATTTAAACTTTGTTAAGAAAAAGTATATTAACAATAACGTATATTTTCTTTATTTATTTGGTTTGTGCCCCACATCGGTGGTGATGGGCAAGATCTCAGTTTATATGGTATTTAGAATAATATATTTATTATTTCATGTACACCTTGGTTCTTCTTTATTTATATATTATGGAAAATAATCTTTATATGTCTAAGTAGTTCTCATATCCATACTTTGTCAAAATGAATATAACAAAAGTTATCCCTTTTAAATATTTTTAAGTATGCTGTAGACCTATTCTAATTTATACTATACTCTTACGTATTTGTAGATGTTTATATGTTTTAGATGTGTTAGTATTTGTGGAATATGTTGGCTGCTGTCAGTTAGTATTTCTATCATATCGTAGGGTATGTGAAGGTTATAAACTCACATAAAATTTACTGCATCCAATCGAAATGTATTACAGTAAATAAGTCTGTATCTGCATAAGTATTAGCATTAGACTTAAATCAGAGATAAACGTAGGAAACAAAAATTGCTGAGTCTAATGAACGGATTTTATAACATTTGAAAATCTGACGAAAGAAAATGTTTCTTGTCTGATGTATTTACTAATGTTTGCTTAATTTGCTACCTATTGTTTATATTTTTTACTTCAAAGAGAAAACAAAACCCCATTTGTCACGAGAACAAAAAGAAATTTCTTAACTAAAAAAACATAAAAGGCTATTTCCGATTTTACATTTTACACAGTCTTTACCTCTTCTCCTGGTGTTAATCTTGTTATTAACCTTAGCCTTATACATGGCTAAAATATCAACAATGGTAGCGATCAAATAATACTGCTACAGATAATCACACACAAAATTCTCAATAAAAATAATTTTCGTCAACTAAGAGAAAGAATTTGAGCAAAATTTTTGGAGAATGGGGTTTTGGCACCAGTTATAATATCATAAGCTTAATAGGATTTCAATTAGTTTTAGCTAATAGGAAAATTGCTAAAAACTAATTGAAATCGCTTAGTCAAAATATATAATATTCGCTACATTTTAGCAGATTTCCCTTAACGGCCTTAAAGTCGTACTGTGGAAGGGGGGGCGGTTTAGAGGGGAGAAATATCTTCGTTATTATACGTCGGATCAATTTAGTTTCCTATTTTACTCCTACTAATGTCATATTAACAATTACTGTTTCATAATATAGAACCAGCTTATTCTAAGCTTAAATATTGTTTTCAAGAGACCTTTATTATACAAGATACATGCAAATCCGTTCCAAATAAGACTATACGCGCTTATTTCGATGATGGTTAATTCTCGATATTTAACTGTTTCAGTCAACACTAAAGAGCTTGTTTGTTATTGGATGAAGTCTGACTTGGAATAGTGGGGTTTAGAGTGGTGGCATTCGAAAATTAAAATACCATTGTTATTGTGAGTAGGATTGTAAAATGTTATAGAAACAATCTTGCTAAACTATTGATGTTCTACAATTGTTGTTCTATACATTTTTTCGTAACTCATGAATTAAGCGAGTTTTTCGTACTTCCTTGTTTTCTGCATTCTACTCGTCGGAGTTTTACATAGGAATAGAGAAATGTGGCGAGATGAGATCACAAGTAAGTTATACCAACAGGTGGGAAATCTGCCAAGTTGAAGCAGCCCCTGCGTGACGGACTTTTTATTTTGTACAGTCTTGGTGTACTTTAGTCATTCTTTATTTACATAAAATCACTGCTTCCTATTAATCTGGAAGAAACTTGCTGGCTTCACATGCTTCGTCCCTCTCCACCCCAGCGGTCATGCAACCTACCTCGCCTGCTTTGGCAAGTTTTAATGGAAGTCTGGTGTTAAGCCCTCCAAGGTAGACATGTCGGCGGTTGGGACTACTTAGTAGTTAGGGCTCTCTGATAGTACGACTTTATCATTATTAAGGAAAAAGCACTTAATGAGATGTCTGAATGACGAGAAACATGCGGGAACCCTGAAGTGCTTTGTGATTTCAGACAATTATATTCGGCCTTTATAGAAGATTTCACTAAAATCCGCTATTTCTTTGTACTCAAAATGGTTTCAAATGTACATCGATATCTCCCAGGAATTAAACGTAAAAGTTCGTCAGTTCTGGACTACGTAAACTAAACAGATTTGCCAGTGGTTGTTATGACACACTGTTATTTATCTCTTCTCGCCATCTGATTTCTATTTCTAAGTAAATGTCCAGTGATTAAAATTCGGTGTGTACAGAAGCTTGAAAGAATAATGTACGAATAGCTGGCTTAATATATGGTCTACGAAAAAAATCATAGAACAATAATTGTAGAGCATTAATAGTTTAAGAAAATTGGTTCTATTAACTTTTTTTGATTCGATTCATAAGAACGCTGGAGCGGTAACAGACAAATATATATATATATATATATATATATATATATATATATATATATATATTTTGAAGAGACCTAATTTTCGTCATCAACTACGTAGGACTGATGAATATTTGAGGTAATTTACTGAAAATCGCGTCAGGAGTACTACCTCAATAACTGATTCCCCTTAAGTGAAATCAGCTAAAGAAGTGTTTTCGTTTTATCGTTACCAAACTCGATATTTAAACGTTTTATGGACTTCTAAAAGTTAAGTTCGTTAATGGCTAAAATTAGCAAAGGGGGTTGAAAAGGAAGGGATCGAAAAGAAAATTATATATAACCAATCTTGTTAAAAATTGAATTATTTAGCTAGTTGTTCAATCTATATGTTGTTTCTGTCTGGAAAATTAACCGACACATTTGAATTTTGTAACACCTACTCTTTTCATATTTAAAAACAAAATGGTCCAAAAGTTTTAGCAGAAACTTAGATACCAGAAATTGGTTTGTTTGAATTTACGATATGTGCAAATAGGTTCGATATGACCTAATCATTTAAGATTTTTTGTTCTGATCTGTATTCTTTAAATTTAATGAATACTACACTCCATAGTTAACGAAAATAAATATTATATTGATTAATGGTTATAATCGGTGAAGGAAGAGGTGTTTAAATTAGTAAATTGGTCTTTACCTTTCAAGAAAATTTAATTTTCTACAATATAGAACCATGTTTTCTGTAACTAGAGGATTAACCGAGTTTTTTGTATTTCTTTTTTAGCTGATTTCCCTGAAGGGAAATCAGCTATTGAGGTCGTACTCATGATGCGAGTTTCGAAAAATTTCTTCAAATGTCCATCGATCCTACCCAGGAGATGACGAAAATGAGGTCCGTTCAAAATTATATATATATATATATATATATATATATATATATATATATATATATATTTGTCTGTTAACGCTCTAGCGGTCGCAATTTTTGTTTGATCTTTACCAAACTCGGAATTTAATCGTTTTATGTAAAAAGGAAGATTAAGTTCGTTAATGGCTGAAATCGGACCAGTGGGAGGGGGGGTTTAGAGGGGGGATTTTTAAACATTCAAAATATCTCCGTTATTAAGCGTCGGATCAAAAAATTATATAGAATAAATCTTATTACAAATTAAATTTACTATAAATATTGTTCTATACATTTATTCTGTATTTTGAATATTAACCGAGATATTTGCATTTGTATTCTGCGTGTGTCACCAGTAGGCTATGTTCGGACTTTCCGCCGAGACCTCTGGCGGCCGTTTCTATAACTATTCGTCTCTCGTGAATAGGTTTAGAGGTTAGGTTAACTGTTTTTTGGGGCTAGAAACTACTGGGTTATTACGCCCTAAATAATGTTTTAGGTTTAGAGGTTTCTTACTACTACAGTTGTTATTAGGCAGATTTCATTATTGTAAAACTTCTCGTGGGAAATATGCTTAGTTTACGCAGCCCCTACATGACGGACTTTTTTTTGTTTCGGGCTTTTATTTTCCCCGCATCTAAACTTTCGCTTTTTATGCAATTGTATCACTATTCATCTGCTGTCCAACTTAAATTTGAAGTTGTGGCGGAAGATAAAATCACCATCGTGTCATATGGAATGGAATTGTGATTTTCTCAGGCAGAAATTACGAGACGTTCTTATACTTATTTCCATATTTATTGGACTCAATTTTAAGATTGAGCCATTGTGAAAATTTAATCCTCATTTGAACATATTTCCCTAAGGTTCAAAAAATCATTCGCAACTGGTTTCCTGCCACTCACTTGATAGCTTCGCCACGGTCACGCAACCTGCTTCTGCGGTGCTTTATTAAGTTTCAATGGACAGCCGTTGTTAAGCCCTTCCCAGCTAGACTTGTCGGGACTACTTAGACTTAGTAGTTGGCAACCCCTGATTCCTGGTTTGGAGGCCGCTTTTACGGCTGCTGGTCTCAAACCGCCCGCCCCAGAGCTGGGAGAGTGCTAAGTCCGTTCAGAACCCCCAAACTGATTTAATATTTAATTGAATGAAATGCTCCCTAATCTTGCTAGGTGTTAATGGGAGAGTCGATTATTCTGTCGGCAACTTGTCACACTCTATACGTCATCCTAAATGGGGCCTTACTCGCCCGAATAATATTAGCTTTAACTTCTGCAGCGATTATAGCAACCTAGTTCTACTCCGAATCCACTCCGCACTAAATTAACACTTTGAATGTATAACTGTAACCAGTTTGTGTTTACTTACTAAAGAGCATTTACAAAAGAGTAAAATCATTTATAAATTCAGTCAACAAAAATACATATAGAGAAAAATAAACATCACACAAAAGAAAGAAAAAAACAATTAATAATGCCAACATCAATAACAGTGGCAAGCATAGAACAAAGTACAAAGGCCATTGAAAACTGACTGAAAACAAAGAATTTCAGTATCGTCAAGAATTATGAAATAAGCACTTAAAATAAAGTAAATTTGTTGAAGAAAATATTGTTCTTTGAAGGACAATGTGTTTTAGGTTTGCTTTAAGATGACCGATAAGTATTTTTATAATTAGTTCTTAGTCATAGTAAATTAGAATTTTTAAGGAAGATCTGTTTCTTGCTCGTTTATTTTGACTAAAGGAGTGGAATGTTTATATTTTAATTAACGTTTGAACATTTTAATGAGTGTATGGAATTTATTAGGTTTTTGTTATGTATGAATTATTAATATGGTCATTGTTCTAAGTTTATTTACTATTTTATGTAGTTTGTTCTAAATTATATTTAGAGAAATTATTTTTTTTTTGCGGTTTAACAGCTTTGGCGGGTTTTCTATAATTATACGGAGCTCAGGAGGAGGGCTATATGTCAAAAATTGAATTTGATCAGTAGACTATATTTTTTTATAAAAGATATTGCATAATTACAAATTGAGTTAAATTATTATTCATCAAAAAAATTATTACTAACAGTTATCTTAGATATATATATATCAGGCTGGAAAAATGTAATTAAAACTAGTCGGTTATATTAAAATACCGCTTCAAAAATTATCAACGTAATACAAAGAAGAATATTTATTTATTTATACTGGAGCACCCGCATCTTGGCGACTTGGCTCAAAGTTTCACAATGCAAAATGAAAACAAAATTATAGAAAAATAACAAAAAATGAAACAACAATTTCAAAATTAAATACAACAATACTATAGCGATATTGATTTGCATTATTAGGATGATATATTTACTCCTTCATGTGCTTACCTTTTTTTGTACTTTTATATTATGGAAAACATTTCTTTAAAATCTGATTTTTTCTCATACCCGTGCTTTGTCCAAAGAATATAATAAAAGTTAAACCTTTTAAATCTTTTTAGGTATGCTGTAGACCTAACATTTAAAAACCTGGTTACATTTCTAAAATCACTACTAGCATTTCTATAGGAATAAAAATGAGGACTTTGTTTGTATAGAAACAAAAGAAAGGATAACTGCAAATTTTAGAGTTTGGTAGTGATTTAAACAAAATTAGGAACCGCTAGAGTGGTAATAGACAAATATATATATATATATATATATATATATATATATATATATATATATATATATATATATATAATTTTGAACAAACCCATTTTTGGTCATTTCCTGGGTATCGATGGACATTTGAGTAACTTTTTCGAAATTCGCGTCATGAATACGACCTCAATGGCTTATTTCCCCTAAGGGAAATCTGCTAACAGCTAATATATATGATGCTGGGGTAACTAATGCAAGCCACGCTTCTCTCGGGTGCGTTACTGGTTTGCCTGCTCACAAATCCTAACCGGTTTCTCTGAATGAACAGTGGCAATATTTATTTTCACATTAAGCGTGCAAACCCCGGGTAATTTTATTTGTGACTACCGTTTTCTGGGACCAATGGATCTTAAGTAAATAGAAAGCATTTTGAAAACGGGAGTAGCGCCAATAATTGTAAAGGCCTATTTTCATTCATTTTAATCATGATTGTGCAGAAATTTACTAAATTGTTAGGAATCATGTAGGTTCTATGACATTAATTAATGTAAATCTCCAAATTGTGAAAATAATAAATATTAACTAAAATATTTTAGGAAAACATTGTTGTGAATCCAGTTTTAATTGGTATTTCTGATAAATCTATTAAATATCCCCTACAAAAATATTAACGTTTGTTATTATTTTATATAATTTAAGTTAAATCGATGAATGCTTGAATTACTTTCAACAATTGTTTATGCTAATTAGATATATTATGCTTCATTTTATCTGTCACTCATAATTGATCGATAGTATTCATTATACATTTGACAACTCCTGCTTTTAAAAGATAATTCACCAGTCATATTTTTTTTTCTTTCATTTTTTTTAATCGAGTTTCGAATTGGTTATGTTATTTATTTGCGTCTACTTTGTGATACTAAGGCTAATTGCGACTGGGTTCCTTTTTCTAGCCAGGGAAGGACTTATTATGTTTAATGAGTTTGCACTAAATAAATTTCTATTGCCCAGGCGGGAATCAAACTCGCCACTCAAGATTTACCATGAGAGATTAAGAGCAACGCTTTAACACACATAGCTAACCTGAACCTCCACAAAGGAAGTGCTGACAGTAAATGGCATGTAGTTATTTTCTTCCCACCACGCAGTCCAAAATTCTTATATTGCGATAATATATATATTTTTTTTTTCAAATTTACGACTAGTCTGGATACTTCTTCCTATTAATGTTGTTCGTTTTCTATCAATTTAAAATTTTACATCAAAATATTTTTTATTTTGTGAACGTAGTAGCTTCTATGAAGGAATAAAATATTCAAAAACATTAACAATACAGTTAACTTTGATTCCATCCCATCGCTCATCGATATCTAAGGAAATATCTTAAAATATTAGATAATAAAATTTCGAGGCAGAAAACACTTACAAATCTAATTTTCTTTGCTAATGTCTAATTATTATTATTATGTATTTACGTCGACTTTGTGCGACTACGGCTAATTATCTATAGGTTGCCACACTTCTCTAAACAGGGTGGGACTTTATTTAGAATTTTATTTAATCAGTTTGTCTCGAAATAAATTCCTATTGCCCATGCAGGAATTGAACTCGCCACTCTAGGTTTAAAGAGTGATCAATTAGGATTAAATGGTTTCGAATTTTTTTTTTTTAATTTCAATTGAAGACCACATACCTGAAACTACGGGGACGGACATCATAGTTTTCACTGACTCACTTAGCTCATTACATTCATTAAAAACGTATATTGTTCACATCCACTCATCTCGTACATATTACACACAATCCAGACATTAAACAAAAGGATAACAATGTACTGGTTACCCGGACAAACAAACATTAGACAAACCACACAAGTAGACGAACTCAGCTACTCCAAAAAGAACTCACGACAACTCATATTTTACTTGTCAAGATATTCAATCAAGCCCAAGCAAAACATATGCTATTTAATTCATGGCAGAAATCTTGGCTTTCCACATCTGACAACAAATATCGAGCTCTAAAACATATACTTCGTTAATGGCCATCCTTGAACAGACTATTTAGAAGAGAAGAAGTAGTTTTAACGAGTTTAAGAATTGGCCATTCACGACTGACTTACACTTACTGGAGAAGACGAACCGTACTGCCAAAACTGTAACTGAAGACTTACTATAAATCATGTACTTACTGACTGCTATCTAAGGAGTCACATAGTCTTAACATACACTATGACTGAATTAGCCAGAATAATGTAGCCAGTATTACACTACTTGAAATGTAACAATTTAAAAATAATAAAATTTAAAAAAAATTTATAATGTAGGACAATAGTGAAAATATTTGCAGAAATGTATATACTTAGGTATATATAATAAACTGATTATAGGAATTTTACTGATGCGTCACAAAATCAGCACATTCGCGAAATGCGATTTCTGTTAGAATAATTAATATATATATATATATATATATATATATATATATATATATATATATATATATATATATATATATATATATATATTTCACTTGGAAAAATATGCTTACTTTATACAGCGCATGCGTGCCTGACTTTAATAGGGAGGTGAGAAGAGCGGGCTTGTTAGTACAGAATATCGTTCCATTACGTTAAATTAACTTTTAAATGCGACAAAAATAGAGGGGGAGGCCCTTTGGTCACGCAGCTTTATTTTGCAGAGCATTATTTGTATACGGCTATTTGTGAGTGTTGGAGAAAGATTAATTGGAGGAAGAGGGTTGGTTGTGTATAGGTGATAAGGGTGAGTCGCGTGGGACGTCACCATCCATCAGGGGTGCCCTCTCTCGGCTAGGGGGCAAACTACAACTATCAGCGCCTCTCTCTTAAATCCCACTCACTAAAAGTTTCATCCCAATGCTCTTAAATACCCCAAAAAAAAAATTGTAATATGTTTAATCTGGGGGATGGTGTTTTGTTAAGAATTGAATTTTTCGAACGATTCTTTATTCGCGCTCAAACCGCAGAATAAAGTAGACATGAAAGTACTGGTAGTTGGGAGGGTAATGTGTCAGTTTTATCAAAGACACAAGCTCCTATAAATAAAGGATACCCACAAACTGTGCATTTCACGTAGACACTATTTTCAATATCAAAGTAACCAGTTACTTAATAAAATTTGAAGATTTTAAAAGTCAATAAAATAATTTTATGCTGAAATTATAATTAGTATGTAACGAAATCTTTATTCAACGACTTTTTGACTTTTGTTTAAAACGAAAATAAATCAAAAAACGTCACTTAACAGCGAGTAAGTCCTTTAACTATTAACAATATTCTCTCTCTCTCTCTCTCTCTCTCTCTCTCTCTCTCTCTCTCTCTCTCTCTCTCTCTCTCTCTCTCTCTCTCTCTCTCTCTCTCTCTCTCTCTCTCTCTCTCTCTCTCTCTCTCTCTCTCTCTCTCTCTCTCTCTCTCTCCTCTCTCTCCTCTCTCTTCTCTCTCTCTCTCTCTCTCTCTCTCATCTCTCTCTCTCCTCTCTCTCTCTCTCCTCTCTCTCTCTCTCTCCTCTCTCTCTCTCTCTCTCCTCTCTCTCTCTCTCTCTCTCTCTCTCCTCTCCTCTCTCTCTCTCTCGCTCTCTCTCTCTCTCTCTCTCTC
>CM032230.1:128270000-128355000 GCA_019009955.1 Riptortus pedestris | reverse complement strand
TTTATTCAATTTATTACAATTCCTTTTGTAAGAGCCGAATAGTTAGGCAAAATACAACATTGTTTCAGGGTTATTTTTTTTCATGGGCCACTTATAAGCACTAACTATAGTATTTTTTTATTTTTATTACATGTCTTAGAATTTGAAGAATATGTTTGTTTAGGGGAGTCGTAAGCTAATCAATGAATATAAATGCAATTTCTAACGTAGTTGTCGTAAAGTTGTGTTCTAATGTGTGTGTGTGTGTGTGTTGAGAATACGACATTGGAGACACCACAGCACTATAGGTAAGGAGTCATCTGTATACTAAAAGTCCGTCACGCAGGGGCTGCGTAAACTAAGCAGATTTCCCACGTAAATTTATACAATAGAGAAATCTCCATACGAGTGCAGAACAGTTACGGAAACAGCCGAACTAGCTTTCGGCGGGAACCAATAGAAGCGACCATATCTCGTCCGTTGCACATTAAAAAAATGCAAATATCTCGGTTAATATTCAAAATAGATACTAAATGTATATAACTATATTCATAGTAAATTAAATTGACAATAAGATTGGATCTATACAACTTTTCGACCCAACGTATAATAACAGAGATATTTCGAATATCGCGTAAACTAAGCAGATTTCCCACGTGATAGTATAACAGGCTTGTGATCTCATTCTCTATTACTATGTAAAAACTTTTGGCACATAATGTTAATTTTCGTAGAAATGTTAAACAACTCTGTACCAAACAAAGTCTTAATTATACAATAAATGTTCTAAGAAATTCTGGAATAGTATGTATGAGGTTTATATATTACTCAAAGACAAGCCAATCATGGAATCACCGTAAACTAGCAAACAGAATGACTACTTCAAACGACATCAACAAGCGCCATTATTATTATTTTTTAATGTCCACTTTTTGCAACTCAGGCTAATTGGGACGGGTTATCTACAGGTTACCACCTTTTTCTAGGAAGGTTGGGACTAAGGATGTTATTTGATGAATTCCATCACTTAAAAATTTCCTTTGCCCAGGCAAGAATCGACCACGTCACTCTACGTTTGCCATGTGAGATTAAGATCAACGCTTCAACTCACACGGGCAACCTGAGCCACCAAACGCCATTAAGAAAAAATTAATTACACACATATAGTGCGATATTTTAATGTATTTATTCTTCACAATGGGCTCAGGTTAGCCATGCGAGTTAAAGCTTTGACTTTAATCTCACATGGTAAATCTAGAGTGGCGAGTTCGATTCTCGCTCTGGGCAATAGCAATTTATTTAGTGGTGGAATTCACTAAATAAAATCCTTAGTCCCACCGTGACTAGAAAAGGGCGGTAATCTGTAGATTTCGTCCCAATTAGTCTTAGTTGCAAAAGGTAGACGTTAAAAAATAATAATAATATTCTTCACAGAGGATCTTAATAGTAAAGGTCAACTTAAACCTATTGCCCCTGAAGAAGGGAATACTTTATTTTAAAGGAATGTTAATAACTGATTTATTTGTATCTTTCTTTTTGACTAATCAGGGCATTAAAATATAGCAGAATTCACAGGTCATTACACAATGTTACACGAAATGAATATCTATGAAATGCAAACACAATAGACACATACATCACCTGGATTGAATATACCTTCCAACGTGTACAACATTTCAAAGCTGGCATTTTCATCGAGTGCTAATGATAGTGCTCCTTCTACGGAAAATGGAAGCGAACGAGAATTGTTGTAGGTTTGCTGTTTACACAATATGGCTAGTGGTCAGTGGTCATGACAGAATGATTTGCTTTGCGTCATTACACCTACCCATTGACTCAATCCTGTGTCAGAAACATGAACATAATTTTCACGCCTGATTTCTTAATTTGACGTGGCGTATTGCTTTATTCACTTAGCCCTGATTGTAGTTACTACTAGCGAATGACCTGTAGTCAAAACCGAGAGAAACGGCTGAAGTCAAAGAATAGTAAAAACAAATTGACATTTATATTTTCTTTTATTCTCGTAATTAGTATATATGTATTTGGCTCCAGTAACCTGTATTTTTTGAATGAAGTAAATAATTAGCGGAATAAAACCATTTTCACACACACACACACACACACACACACACACACACACACACACACACACACACACACACACACACACACACACATATATATATATATATATATATATATACTTATATATATATATATATATAAAGTGTTCATGTGTACAATCTCCTTAGCTGATCGTTTAACATCTGTTGAAATCGGTTTGAGCCAACATGCTTTGATCTGTTAGCTAAATTAATAGTATACTTCTTCCAGGGATGTAGAATGTAAGACAGGGCTGCGTATTTAGCAAGAACTATATGTGTGTGTGTGTGTATATATATATATATATGTGTGTGTGTGTGTGTGTGTTTACACACACACACACATAATGGGAAGTAAGGGGAGTACATCCCTGAACACAAATCCAGTGTAACGAGTGTACCAATGATTGTACTTTCATAACTCAAAAAAGACAGAGTCCATGATAATTAAAATTATATGTGTATATTTGGGATGGCTTTAACTTGTAGTTTTGTCCCTTCCATATTGATTAAAATCAACTAAAACAGGGGCAAATGTGGTTCTATATTTAAAAATCGAATTTAAATGTGGGCGACAATAATTTCTCCATACATATTTGAGAAACGAAACATTTATGTGTATATATATATATATAATCTCGAAACTTTTCGGTTTACAAACTTTAGCTATCTGTTTTGCAACTCACTTTGACTATTCTCCGACTATCTGTACGTATCCCACATAAATAAAAAAAAAACAATCTAGCTTTAGAGTGTTGGAATTTAAGTTATATGATAGTCTAACACCTCTCTTTTTGAACAATATTGACTTAGGGAGAGGAGAGGGGGTGGTACTTAAAAATGGCAAATTTCTTCTTACCGCGATAGAACCATTTTTTTTATTAATTATGAAAAGATTTAACAACCATCTTCTATGATATTTTTTGGAATCATTGGAACGGAGATATATCAATTTCAAGTGGCATATCAAACTGTCAAACGAAACACAACATAACATTTTGTTTATTTTACTTAATATGAGTACAAGGAATACATCGGGTGTTTTTCTCTAATACAATAAAAAATATATTCAAAAGCAATATATACTCACGACAAAGTTCAGCCATTAAACTCGTAACACGAATGGAACTAGTCAGCTTGGAACGTTTTGTCAGAGATCTATAAAATCACCTTGTACAGTAGATGTTTCATCTGTAGCCATCGGTTTGATGTATGAAGGACGATTGTAAAACTTTTATACGCTCCAGAACAAACCGCTTATTTACCTTTTTTTCTCTCTTTTATCAGATGACCTTTTGCAAACACATTTCTGTGTCTCATCCGAATATCGGCCCATTACTCCAGAACGAGTTTTCATTCCGAATCCCACCGCCCGGGTCCGGTTGGTTGGTCTCTCTTTTGAAGAGATGACAGTTTCCAATTAACAGATACCTACTTCCCTCCGTAATGACTTAGTTGGCAAAGAAAGAACGGGCGTCCCCTCTTTATCTGGGATAAGGGCAGAGTTTTGTTTTATTCTCCGAAGAGCCACTCTTCCATTTTAGGGATTAGGATTTAGATTAGACTCTACCTTTAGGAATCGATTTTCTCGGGAGCAGCGAGGTTGGAGAGGTCTTTATAACTCTCATAATGAAGTGTATCATTCAGATTTATTCCTCTCAATTAGTATTGTCCCTCCCGTTTGCCCATACTTTGGTCATGGTTTCATCCCTTAATGGTTTGCTTATTATATTCTGAAATCCGCAGTATCACAAAAGAAAACAATGCAAAGAAGAGAGTGAATAATTAAGAAATAATAAAACATATAAAGGAGGTTACAATTCTACACGTAGGTTAATCACACAGGGTACAATTCCTTGATAAATACACAGTGCTACACAGATAATACCTATCATTGGTAAAAATTTTGGATTACAAACAGTGAAAATAAAATTAATGATGTTCTCCGTTTCTTATCGAAAGTTGACAGTATTAAACAAAGAATTTTATCACTGATTGGGGGAGCTTAAACAACAATAATAGACACTTTATTCATCATTTATGTCAATAATTTATTATTATTAGTCTATTTGGCATAAATATTAGAGAAAAATTATTTTAGTTTGATATTTCTGAAAATGTATCTTTATTTAGACATTTAAAAAAAGTATATTGGCATTAAATTATGAATTATTGGATTAAGTATTATGATTATTTAGATTAATATTTATTTTATATTACCTGCCAATTTATATACGATTAATATGTGCTTTTGTAAAATATTGTTATTTTTTATGTTATATTATATTAACAACCTTACTAACAGTAATTGGCCATACTGTTTGCTACATTTTTGTAAAAATAAGCCAATAAAATATCTATCCATCTATCTATAAAGGAGGTAACAATACACTGAAATATCTTATGATGGAGTAAAGAGTCAAATGTGAGCGAAATTTCTTGCTTGTGGAAAATAAATTCGTGTAAGAAATGTGTCTTATTTTGGAAACGTTGCAAAAATATGATAGATTTACTTTTTGCCTTGAGGTTTTCCGATTTCAATAAATAGTATGCAGCCGCTTTACAAATTACTTTATCAGTGAAGAATTTAACTCATATTTTGGTCTTCCATCATTTTAAATTAACCTTTTTAGAAATCCATTCAGTCAAGTGGTTAAAGATAATAAATTTCTAAGGAATAAACATTGTAATTATTTACTTCGGAATCCTCTTGTGTTCGTGTTTGCGGACTTGTGCATCGGTCTCTATGCCAACCTTGTACTTTTTATTGATGTTAGGTGAAATTATATTTTTGCAGTTTTAGCTTTTAATAAAACTCAACCCTGTCGGAGCGATTACCAATTGAATCTATTTATAACATAACATTAGTTTACGTTTAAGTCTTGTTTTCACAAGGTAGCAACTAAAAGGATGGGAAAAGTGGCATAAGCGGATCATCTGCAGATCATTTCTGATTACTTCATTCTGCTTACTTTTCGTCGTCTCTCATTTCCCATTATATATTTTGTATATTCTGCGTATTTTTGTGTGTTTATTCAACGATTTGGTCAGTTTATTATTATATATCAGTTATTATTGTGGTAGTTGAGTACAGGTTAGAGTTTTAGGTTAAGACATTAGTTTTAGTTCGCTTGGCAAACATAGATTTTGTGTTAGCCGCTAAAGTTCGTTAAGTGTTAGTCGACTTTATTATTATATCAAATAAGGGGTTTCGTTTGACAGAACGATGTAAAGAAAGTTGTAAATAAAGAGCCCCGGACTAAAAACGTAAACAACCCAATATGGATAGCAGGCGTTTAGAACTTACTGACTAACTGGCAGCTAACTCAGTACAACTATTGACGTGTTTGAAGATGGGGCCATTGCATCGAAAGCGCTTGCCAGCTGTACTCGACCATCAGCCAGTGACGACAGTCTCCACCGAAAGGTATGACAATAGTTTAATTGGATTAAATGGAATTAATTTTTTCCAAGGAGCTCAGTGAGGGTTATAAATCCCTTTGGCTTGTCTGATCTTGTTAGATAACGCTTATCATTCATTAGTAGTTTATCAATAGAAATTGATTAAATAAATCAATAAAGTGCCTATAGATCAGACCCCGAGTGATTTGCGAGAAATTTTTAACTCCGCGACATTTTTTTATTCCCTGTACAGACGAGATTTGCCTTCTGCAGTACGACGTTCTGATCCTGACCGACGGGGGGAGGAGGGTTGGAATTTGAATATGGAATGGCTGCTATTCAGACGGACCAATTGAGGGGATCAAAGTCGTTTGAGCCGCCATTTCCATACGACACCTGGCAACATGAATATGAATACCGTCTACATCTCTCTCTGAGCACGACCCGCGCATGTCGGGGTCATTTTTATACGGGTGACATATTAGTATGGCTCCATCGACTGGAGGAAGACGACTCCTGGAAGGCCCAAGAGGAAACACAATTCACACGAACAATAAATATAACTCTCCTGAATTTATTCCAGAATTTCAGCTACAAGCAACTCAAAAAAAATAATAACATTCAGGACTTGGCAAAAATTATATTTATTTCTGAATGTCCAGCTCGACGCTGGGTAAAAATTGTCATTTTTTTATAAAGCTATATTTTCCATATTTGCATATTTCAAGTATGTAAATCAGTTACAAACGCCGTGCTCAATCACTTTTTATTTTATTTTGCCCACCAATTTTACCTAAAAGATGAAAAAAAATTATATCCGTTAAAAGTTATATAAATTTGTCTTTTGACGCCGCTCGGTCGCTGCAATTATCATGTAATGGTTTCACAGCAGCAGATTTAAATTTCTCTTATGACACCAAGAGCAAATCTGGACTATGACTGCTGATATTTAGACACGACGGATAGCTAAGTATAATAGCCTCATTGAACCGAAAGTCCGAAAAATTACGTACACTCTTACTTCTTTAAATACTTGTATTTTCTAATCATTTTGGGTTCAGGTTATCATGTGAGTTAAAGGGTTAGTCTCAATCTGACATGGCAAACCTAGAGTGGCGAGTTAGATTTCCGCCTGGGCAATAGGAATTCAATACGAGACGAACTCATTAAAGAAATTCCTTAGTCGGACCCTGGCTAGAAAATGGTGATAACCTGTAGACAATCAGTACCAGCTAGCAAAAGACGCGTAAAGTGAACTTAAATAAGTAAAATAACATATCTTTCTTTTATATATATCTGCATATTTCACGCCTCTTTAGGAGCATAACTTTTTTTATTATGTAATGTCTTTCTATTGGACATATAACAGTTAAATAGTCAAGCTAATAATACTAATTAAAAATGATTACTACCAACTCCTTCAGTTCTCAGCTGCTTGATGAGCTACAAAAACAAAGGTTTAAAAACCGTATAGTAACAATAAATGTAAGTGAGCAACCATGGAGATTTAACAGCCCGAAAAATATAAAAAAATAAAATTTGAAGTTTATTTTCGCATTTTGCTATAAAATATAAGATACTTTTTTTATTAAAAATTGTAGCATAAAATCATTTTGCAATATTTTACAGTATTATTTATTCATGTTCTGCGAAGTTCGACTATCGGCCAATCCATCTGATTTTTTTCTTTCTTTCTTTTAATGTGGAACAGATAAGAAAGAAGACCGCCATTAGAGTCAGCTAACACATGGCTGATCTGAAACATCAAATTAAATTCCATGAAACAAAATTTATACATAGAGAATACTTGGAGCTAGGAAAAAGATTAGTTCTGCAAGCTGTCGAGATAACCAAGAGAAAAAAATCAAATGTAAGGACGATATTAAACTCTCCGAAACGTGGAAGGCAACAATTAAAAAAAAAACAGATGATTTAATTGAAGTAGTTCAACCAAAATAAATACACTGTCTGGCGAAGATGGACGGATTTTCATCAATAATTTGCACATCGGGAAAAAATCAAACTCCCCACGATGAAAATCTTTCCCAGTTATGCGTCCTAGAAAAACTATTATGTATAAAAATACAAAGTTTTATGGCAACACATTTTATAAAATATCGTAACTCTGAAGCTCAACACTTTCTTGGCAAAGGTAAATTTGGCATCGAGAGTAATTACATATTTTTTTTTTGTTTTAAATAAATAGAATGGCAAAAATTGTTTTAGAATTGCTTTAGAAATAGATTAATCGAAGTACAGTGTATTTCTTAGAATGTAATGGGGAGAGTAACAAAAAAACTGCACTTGAGGAATATTTATTATCAGAAATATCTTCTATAGCGAAAACGTAAAAGAAAAAAAAAAATGTTTCTACTACATAAATCCTGTGCCGAGTTAGCCATGTGGTAGCGACACTAGGATCTTGACGAAAAAATGGATACAGATGTCTTATTGAAAAGTATTCGTTTAGAAAACCTTCCCTACCGGTTACCCGATAAGGGCAGCCAGAGCAGGTTGTGCATCCACCGTCTCCTTTTGGTAACTGGAATACGTCACCTTCAAGAAGCAAGGTTAGCCAATTAACTCGTAGGTTTAATTGAAATAACTCTCCATTTGTGGGAGCGCGCGTACGTTTTTTTTTATTGATGTGGTACCGTTCGTCTCATACAGCAATTATGGCTAAAGTGAAAGATTATACAATTTCAAGTTGAGGAGTTCTTGCTTGTTTTACCCTTCCTGCCGTTTAGTCGTACGACATCTATCGTTCTCATCTATCCTGGAGAAGGTTGTATTGATCAAGTGATTTTCGAAATATTTCGTCAAACGATGTTCGATCCTATCTAGGAGATGAAGAAAATAAGGTCCATTAAATACTATATATATGTGCTTGTCCGTTGCCGCTCTAGCCGTCACAAGTTCTGTCGTATCGTTATCAAACTCGACATATAAATGTTTCATGAAAAACTAAAGATCATTTCCGTTGACTACTGAAGTCGGGTGGGGTGGGGGTTAAAAAAGGAAAAGTTTGAAATATCTTCTTTGTTATAAGTCAGATCATAGAGACTTATATGAAGCGAGATACATACAAATTCGTTCTGTATTGAAATCGTCAAGTAAGATTTCTCGGTATTTAAAATACTGGGACGTGGTAAATATGTTTACTTTACGCAGTCCTTGCGCGATTGACTTTATTATACGAATTTCGACCGTCTGTAAACGATCAAGTGAGGTTTAGTGCGGATCACTTCGCTTATGGTTATGAGGTTGGTGCGTCAAATAACCAGAATGCTGTAAACTGTTTACCCCACCAAGATACTTTACATAAAATTAAATTTTGTGAAAGCGAACACGTAATGCCATTTGACGTCAGTTAATAACAACATTGTGCAATTTGTTTTGTGAAAGCATCGACTCCGATGATCCTAAACATACGCAAATAAATAAATAGTAAATACTTTTTTTTTGTCGAACAGAAAAATAAATAATACAAGTCTCCAAACCTGCGCACTCAGCTAATTTTCTAAAGTATATGTACAGATACCATACATTAATATATTGAAGTGAATTAGCTAATAAAAATATAGCACAATATTAAATTGTTGTAAATAAGACATAGCGTCCTATTGTTTAGAGGAATAACATGATAATAAATTAGAAATTGGCTATTTATAATATAGGCAGTCTTTTGGTAATATCAGTATGTTGTAGGTCATACAGACAACTAGGATTGTCAGAGAGGTGGACGAAAAATTATATTCTCTCGTATGCATGTCATTATAAGTAAGCATAGTTAACATAGTTTGCGGGGTTTTTAAGATAAGATTTAATATATTTCTGGATAAATTAAAATTGAAGGGGTATTAGCTATAACTAAGTATAACATAAATTATTATCAACTATAAGAAGAAAAGCCACTGTGTAATACAGTTTAGTTCCTTTTTGTGTTAGAACATCTGTTGATGCGTGCAAAACTAGTTGAGAAATACAAAAGATTTCAATTATCATTTGAGGTTTTAATATTTTTTTTTTTTTATTTTGGTATTCCGCCAAAGATCAATTAAGTAAAGTTAAATATGTTATATTTTCACAATTTAATATATGTTTTGTGAAATAAATCTGATTTTAATTTTTTAAACTCAAAACGCTTTTAGCAGATTTCCCTTAAGGGAAATCAGCTATTGAGGTTGTACTCATGACGGAATTTTCGACATTTTTCTTCAAATGTCCATCGATCATACCTAGTAGATGACGAAAATGAGGTCCGTTCAAAACTATATATATATATATATATATATATATATATATATATATATATATATATATATATATATATTTGTCTGTTAAGGCTATAGCGGTCGCAATTTTTGTTTAATCGTTACCAAACTCGATATTTAGTCGTTTTATGTAAAAAGAAAAATCAAGTTCGTTAACGGCTGAAATCGAAACAGTGGGAAAGGGTGGTTTGGAGGGGAGGATTTCCGAAAATTCAAAATATCTCCGTTACTATAAGTCGGATCGAAAAATTGTACAGAACCAATCTTATTGCAAATTAAATTTACTATAAATATTGTCATATACATTTTGTCTCTATCTTGAATATTAACCGAGATATTTGCATTTTTATTAAATCGGGGCGCCTAACGGACGAGAGTTACTTTCCCGCCAAAAGCTAGTTCGGCCGTTTTCTTCACTGGCTCGGCTCTCGTGAAATTTCTCTATTGTAAAACTTCACGTGGGAAATCTGCTTAGTTTACGCTGCCCCTGCGTGACGGACTTTTTTTTCTTTCACTGATATATTAATTTCTGAGAAGTCTCTAAGGAACCTTTCAATAATATTTCATCAGTGGAAGCACGTAAGACTTCTGTCTTCGCTGGGACGTCAAAACACAAAACAAAAACGTTTAATCTGCTTTTTTAATAATATTTCTCGTCTCGAAGCCTAAAATCTCAATAAGAGACTTAAGAGTTACATAATCTAAAGCCGTAATATGGTAGTATATAAATTTCCGTAGATGGTTATCAGTATATAATACGGAGTATTATAAAGAGAGTAAATGCACTTGTGCCATAATGACATTTTTTCCTTACGATCAATTTCTTTTTTAGTACTTGATTTACTTTACGTCTCTGTTGCATTAAAGATTCCTTTTATATTTTTTTTCTCTTCATTTTATAAGCTATAAAATTTTATAGAGCCATATTAACTGACCATGTGACAAACTGTAAAAAAACGGCCTAAATGACCGATTTTAATGTCAATACCCATTTAATATTTATAACAACAAGAGGGCTGAATTTATCCAATTAACAACATGACACTATAAAACACAATAATTGATGTGTTTGTTAATTGAGCTTCCATTAATTCAGCAATTTAATTCTAACGACTATAGCTTCATATTAATGATGAATCGGAAAGGTAGAATATTGGGGCGGGCACTGCCATATTTGATTGATTAACCGTTATCATAGATTACTGTGTAATTAATTTCCTTCTGTATATAATTGCTGAGGTACATCTTATAAATGGTGGCTACGGCCTTAGATTGATCTCTCAAATGCAGCTTTATTAAGGGATTTATTGCTTTAAAGTCATAAATGTTATGGCTTCTTAGCAGAGTAGTTCGTTAATGAATGAGAACATTAAAACGTATTTATATTATGATTGGGTGATTATACTCTGATATAAACAATTCTTCTTCTAATGAGTTATTTATTGGTTTCTTACAGCTGATTCGAATAAACGAAAAAATGATTATCGCATTAAATTATATTTTATGCTGTTTGACGGGCTCATGTTAGCTAAAGCGTTGTGCTTAATATCAAATGGCAAACCTTGAGTGGCAAGTTCGATTCCCGCCTGGGCAATAGGAATTATTTTAGTGTCAAACTCACTAAATAAAACCCTTAGCCCCACCTTGGTAAGAAAAGTCCGTCACCAGGGGGCTGCGTTAACTAAGCAGATTTCCTGCGTATAGTTTAAAAAAAGATAAATCTACATACTGGTAACACAACACCACCGCGAATATTAAGTGAATAAGTACAAACAATAATAAGAAACCTCCCAATGGGAAGCGTCTGAAATGTAAACAAACAGTTCTGCTAATTTCTCTCGGGAAAGAAAAAACAATTACTGTAATGTGTCAGAATATAACATATTAAATTTATTAAAAACTATTTAATGTATCTAGTACTGTAATTTGTAATGAATCAGAATAATTTTGATCTCCCTCGGTCAAATTTAAGTAGTCCAAAAAATTAAGACGGGGGGAGGGCACCAGAACATATTTGCATGTATCTCGTATAATTAAGGTCTCTTGAAAAAAATATTTGGTATATACGCTTCGAATAGTGTGATTCATAACATAACCGAGTATTGTTTGTTTAACAGGGTTTTAGGGGTTTAGAGGGGGAGAATTTGGAAAACTCGAAATATCTCTATTATTAGGGGTGGTTAGGGGTGGTTATTAGACGTCGGATCGAAAATTTGTATATTACCAATCTTATTGTAGATGTAATGGTCTATAATTGTTGTCCTGTATGTATTTTCACCATCATGGGTGGTCATTTACCTAGATATTAGCATTTATTAGTTTTCGACCTTCAGTAAACTCTACTCCGACTCATGTCATATTAACAATATGCTGATATATTATGAAGTACTTTATTTGAAGCCCAAATACCAAATATTTTTCTTGAAGTTGTACGTCTTGAGCTAAATGAAAATACGTTACGCACATGGGAAATCTGCTTTATGCGTTACCGCGACCACTACTTGTTCGACTTTTCTCTTCTTTTATTCTATTATAAAAGTATAGTGACGTAACGAATTCATGTCCAATCTGAAGAATAATGTTTTCTAGTTCCAGTTCCTTTTTACTCTTAAAAATAAAGTACAAGTAATTTTGAAAAAATAAAATTTCTTCTTACCTCCTATAACCATTTTTTTTACCAAGAAAAGATGTTTAAAATATGTTCGGTGACATTTTTTGATGCGACTCATTAGAAGGGAGATATATAAATATAAAATAATTTTTTTTTATTTAAATCGAAACATTTTCGTTTTCTGGTAGTTGGAAAAAAAAGAACCTCTTTTCTTTTTTAATTATTTATTTCTCCAGTGAACCAATTAAATGAGTTCTCTGCGCTTCTGCACCTGCATATAAATAAACTATCTAGATGATAAATAGAAAAAATTATAGATGGGAAGGTACTAAATCAAAGAAAATATATTATACCCCAAGAAATTATGATTATTACGTCTGTGAACACATCTGTAATAAATAGCGATTATAATAAACTGAATAGAGGAGCCGTGCATGCAGGTAGATCACGCACTGGGCTTTTGTGAATGAAATATGGGTTAGTCACTATACTTGTCAAAGTCTTCACTCGCTACAACTGTTATCTGATAAGGCGGCCAGGTGGTTACTCACCGGAAACCGAGGAGGTTCACGTTGAGCACTTCACACCGCCATGCGAAAATACTCTAAATCAATTATGACCGGGACACGCAACCCACCTCGGGCTAATGTTGATCTCACCGGTGATAAGAAAGAAAAATGATCAATTTCGTCGTCTGCTGGTGAGCTGTTAATTGAGAAATTTTTCATGGGTCATTAATAATTTCACCTACTGGCCGACGCCATTCGGAATACAGCAACATTTGGTGGGAGTAGAAGAGAGGTGGCTGTGCTGAAACGATTTTTGAAAATGTTCACAAACGAACTTACCCAACAGAGTTTCATGTAACAATTGATTATTATTACAACTCGTATTTAACATTGTTTTGTTAATTAATTACAATCTTCAACTATTTATATTGTTGTTGTTTTTTTTAAAAAATTATGTTTAGAAAAAGGTTTTTATTTAACGAATACTCTATACCAAAAGAAGTAAAAGAATAGCAGAATTAGTCAGCCAAAAATTGATTAGATAAGGAAACTCAGCTATTGAGTTCCTACCATGACGCGGTTTTCGAAATTTCCTCAAATGACCATCGATCTTACCTAGTAGATGACGAAAATGAGGTACGTTCGAAAGTATATAATATATACATATTATATTTCACTGTTCTAGCGGACGCAATGATTGTTTGATCTTTACAAAATTCGATATATTAGCACTTTATGCAAATCTAAGTCATTATTCCAAGGTTAAAGACCAAATATGGTTTTCATTCAACTTTTATTTGTGAGAAGCATGCTAATTCGTTATGTGATGATGGTATCAAATATGATTTTGCGTTCTTGTTTCGAAAATGTTTATTTGACCTATACTTGTTCAACAATTTACCATTTCAGCCAACATTAAAGATCATATTTGTAATTTGCAGGCGCCGGACATGAAATAGTGGGGGGTGTAGAGGATGGGATTAAAAAATTCAAAATATTTCCGTTATTATAAATGGAATTTTGAAATGATTCAGAGCCAATCATGTTAAAATATTACTGGTCTACTACAGTTGTTCTATGCATTTTGCTTGATTTGCACAGCCCCTGCGTGAAGGACTCTTTAACAGTTTCGTAGATTCCGAGATTTCTAAGATTTCTTCATTTCTAAAATTTCATCATTTGGCTACTGTTTTAAAACATTTATATATTTATATTATGGTCAAAATTCTTAAACAAGAATTTCCTTAGATATAAATTTTAACAAATATTGGAATTTTCTGCACAAGCAAGGTAATATGCTGTTTTTTTGTTTTTTTTTGTTTTTTTTGACACAGCCAACTGTATTATATACATTTTTCTAGACATGGTACGTTTTCTCATATAAGAACGGCAAGATTACTCGTGTCATATGACATTTTCATGATGTTGAGCATATTCAATGCCGAGCATCCCAAAAGGCGTTCTATTTACAAAGATATATATTATACATTGTACTAGTACATGCTAAAGTCCGATAATTCGTATTTTACCCAGCTTCATATGATGATAGCATAGGAAACCAGACTCGGCTAGGGATAAGAGAGCTGTAACTTCTCATTCTCTCGTTGCCTCCCCTTCGTCTGTATGCATGGGAAGGGGGAGAGGAAATGTAGGAGAGCAAGTATGAAACAACTAATGAAGATAAACCCCCATAACTAATTCAGGGCCGGAGTTGGAAACGAGAAAGGACGATAGAGGGCGGGTCGGGCGGCCCTGTTTAGCTTCCAGAGCCAGCTTTAATAGTAATAAGTAAATAAGCCGACAATATAAATGGGCTTTGTTGAAGGAAATATCTGGGCCGTGCCTCTCCCCCATCCTATATTTATAGAGGAGTCTGGGCTCCGGGATTGTCTGCAGCTCCGAAGGGGTAGCAATGGGTTCTTGAAGAGAAGAGGTTTCAAAAGGGAACCAACTGGTTATAATTAACAATGCGGGAATAATGGAAAATAAAACTCCATCACGCAAATGCTGCGTAAACTATGCAGATTTCCAAGGTCCTGAATGACAATGGTGATCTCATATATATGTTCAAATTTCTAATAATTTTCGAATCAGACCCCCTTACCGCTCCCCACCCTATTCCTGCCTTCAGCTATTAACTATAACCAATAAGGTCTTCAGTCTTGAATGAATCTTTCAAATATCGAGTAAGGTATAGAAATATTAAACATTCTTCAGTCAAAAATACAAAATAATATAAGGGTTGCGATTTGCATTATAAATCTTCTGGTGTGCATTTCAGGAATTTTTTCAAACTGTGATATGTAAATATAGTTTTTCTATCTGCAACATATCAGTTTTTAATTTATAGTTCATCGATTTAAATTTTTTTTTATCTATTTTTTATTATATTATTCTATTTTTATTTATGTTTTTATTTAATTTGATTATACGGTAATAACACACTAAATATTATATCTTGTAAAAATGTATTTAAACATAACCATACATGTTTAATCATACACACATTATCATACTATTATGTTGTAATAAATAACTTCTCAAAACGTTATTATGAGGTGGAAAAGAAAGCATGTGTCTTATACAGTAAAAGTTAAATGAAAACAAGATTCGGTATTTAAACACCGAAGAATTAAGTGTTTCATGACATAAGAGCTTATTCATAATATGACATGAGTCTGCAGGCTGAAAACTAAAAATTATATATGAGGTTGCTTTTTGCAGATTTCAAAAGAGAATATTGTGATAAATATTGCTTGGATATAAATTAAAAATTATTTACTAACGTCCACATTTTGCACCTAACGCTAATTGGGACGGGTTATCTACAGGTTACCACCCTTTTCTTGCTAGGGAGGGATTACGGATTTAATTTATGAATTCCGTAATCAAATAAATCCCTTTGCCCAGGCGAGAATCGAACTCGCTGCTCTTTGAGCTTCGATATAAGTTAGGAATGATTTTTGCTAACAAGCATACTGCACCATTGTAAACTGTCTTGTAAAACTTTATTATTTTTAAAACAGTTAATCTTTGTATCCACTAGAATATTGTTGAAATTATATTGTTTTTCCAGCCCTGCTTGCCAGAAATGTATTGCGTAAGTAAGGGATGGAAGTATTGCCCCTTTGGAAGTCTCCATTTGTTTCGTGCTAAAATAGTGTGGTTGTGATATGTTGGTATGTATGTATTATATATATATATATATATATATATATATATATATATATATATATATATATAATAGTAGAGAGAGGTAGAGTGGGGGAGCGATGTCTAGGGGAGAGAGATAGCTTCCTCCAGGGACGGGTCCCGGTATCCATAATGCATCTGAGCCGGGACACCTTGTTGTTAGGAGCAATTACTTTGCTCGACTAGGTCCCTAGGTGTCTCCCGGTCCCGATTATAGGGCCGTCCAGCCTCGGGATTAAAATCAATTAGGACCCTCTCTCCTTATCCCCTTTCATCCTTGAGGCGTCTCTCGTCCCGTGGGGATAAAGTCATCCACGCAGCTCGTACGTATTCCAAGCAGAGGTCCTAAGTGCTGGTACGACGCACTAGTGGTCTCTTGCTTATTTGACTTCACCAGGGACTAACTGTTTTATATTTTTTTTTATTTATAAAAAACATTTTGGTCCTTTAACTCACCCCCGCCAAGCAAGTCATGTTGAGAGCTTTTACGTAGTGAGTTGTCTCCAGTAGACTCATTAGAAAGGCGCCATCGTACCCAGAGGGTCTGAGGTCTATTGACACTGAATGCCTCTCTGTGGACGGGATCTAAAAGTCATAACCGATAGTCATCCCGAGTTGCCGTCAAACGAATATTCTACGACACTAGCGCGCTCTGGCAGTGGACTCGTAAACTAATACTATCCCCTTGGCGGGTATCGAACTACCACCTATCTTTATTTTCAGCTTACTGACGCTACTGGCAGATGTACCCACGCTACAACCCGCCCGGCACCGGTGCCTTTTTCACATAATTTTGAAAGGACATAATTTTCGTCATCTCCTAGGTAGCATCGATGGACATTTGTAGAAATGTTTTGACAATTTAGTCGTGAGTAAGACCCCAATAGCTGAACTCCCTTAAACGAAATCTACTAAATGCCTCTCTAAATGAATA
Organism: Riptortus pedestris; assembly: GCA_019009955.1. Taxonomy (NCBI): domain Eukaryota; kingdom Metazoa; phylum Arthropoda; class Insecta; order Hemiptera; family Alydidae; genus Riptortus; species Riptortus pedestris. The sequence continues at coordinate 128,337,994 of CM032230.1, read as the reverse complement.
AATTATTAGAGGAGACATTATATATTGTATTTTGCAAAGAAAAAAAAGTCTGTCATCTAGGACTTTTTCCCACTTACTGATAAGACACACTAGTGATCTCATCTCGCCATATATTCTCTAATTGTATTTTGTATGATGAGTAGAAATGGAGGTTTACTGAAATTTGGAAAAAAAAATAGTATAAAAAAATGTATAAAACAACAAATGTAGAGCATCAATATTTCAACAAGATTGGTTTTAAAAAATATTCAATCCGAATCGTAAGAACAAAGATATATTCCATTCTGGTAATTCTCCTCCGCTTTTTCCCCCCCCCCCCCCGGGGTCATATTTCCGCATTTAACCAATTTGATCTTCAGGTTCCATAAAACGTTTAAATATTGAGTTTGGTAACGGTGAAAACTAAATTGTGACCGCTAAAGCGTTAACAGACAAATATATATATATATATATATATATATATATATATATATATATATATATATATATATATATTATGACCTCATTTTGTCATATCCTGGGCAGGATCAATGTACTTTTGAAGAAATATTTTCGGAAATCGCTCATTTTAAATGCTAATTATAATTTCTAAGCAAATTTATTAATTATAATATTCGGGTTGAAATCTTTTAAGTTGATAGTCGAATGAAATATGCAGTAGTGTAGAAGTATAGTCTTTTTGATAAAAAAAAAAAAAAAAAAAAAAAATAAGAACCAAGATTCAAGTAAAAGAAAAATAACTCTTGGAAATATAGGTGCCATTAAGCGTTTACTATAGCAGAAATGATATGTGATTAAATATTGCTTAGACTAGTGTGCTATCATTTTAATAGAGCCCCAATAGATCGGTTCTCGAGATATAATTAAAACTAATATAATAGGGGTACGAGCAGCCCTGAAATACCTCTCAATACCGCCCAAGAACAGGGTAGCTTTAGTTCAAAAAACCGGTCAGACCTGCGATTATGTATATTTGGTTCTCGGCTAACGGGACGGTTCAGGGAAAGGGCGCCATTCAGGTAGTATACTTCTCAAAGAAACGTGTTTATATATTCTCAATATCAATGAGATGGCTTATTTTAGAATTCAAAAGGCATTAATGCTTATTTAGATTGACTCCAGAATGATATAAGAAGAAAAAGAATTTCTTTCTGTTAGTTTATACGCGCGTAAAATGTAAGGAAATTAGCTGTTCTTAAAAGAAGAATTTAAATAAGTACTTTGAATTCCTATGAATATTTAATACGGATTCTATAAAAATACAGTCACCGTCACAAATTATTATTTTCAAAATACTTTTCTTTTTCCTAAATTAGCAAAGAAATAAATTTTATTTATGTAGGTGTTTCGCAGTTCTAACGATTCACACTTACTCATAAAACTAAAAAGTCCGTCACGCAGGGGCTGCGTAAACTAAGCAGATTTCCCACATGAAGTTATACAATAGAAAAATCTCCATACGAGAGATTACCGCCCACATTTAATAAAAATGCAAATATCTCGGTTAATATTCAAGATAGAGAATCAATGTATAGGACAATATTTATAGTAAATTTAATTTGCAATAAGATTGGTTCTTTATAGTCATTTGATATGACGTATGGTAACGGAGATATTTCGAACTTTCGAAAATCCACCCTGTCTAAACCCCCCCCCTCCTACTGGTCCGATTTCAGCAATTAACGATCTTGATCTTTTTGAATAAAACGTTCAAATATCGAGTTTGGTAACGATCAAACAAACATTGCGACCGCTAGAGCATTAACAGACAAATATATATATATATATATATATATATATATATATATATATATATATATATATAGATAGATAGATAGATATACAATATATAATTTTGAACGGACCTCATTTTCGTCATATCCTGGGTAGGATCGATGGACATTTGAAGAACTTTTTCGAAAATCGCGTCATCAGTACGACCTCAATAGCTGATTTCCCTAAAGAGGCAGTAGAGGAACCAATTGATAGGATCAATAATAAGGTCTTGCTCTCTACAAGTGCTTTATTATATTCACAGTGCGCTTTCAGAAACTAAGCTCCATCATCAGTGCTTGCTGACATAAAAAAAAAAACCTAAGACAAAATAACAAACAGAGCATATAATGTTCTGTTAACACTCTAGAAGGCTATTTTAACGTTTATGTCAAAATAAAGTTCAAGTTTCTTAATGGCTGAAATCGGAAAATGGTAATTTTGAAAATGCGAAACAACTCCGTAATTATACCTCGGATCGAAAAATTGTATAGAACAAACCTTATTGAAAATTAAATGTTCTATAAATATTAATATGTACGAATTTTCATTATTAACCGAGATATTTGCATTATTCAGTTTTCAATCTTCAGTAAACAGTAATAAAACACATTATTCGAAGCTTAAATACAAATATTGTTGTCCAGAAACCTTTATTATACGAGATAGATGAGAAAATATGATCTTGTGACCCCTCCCCGTCTTAAATTCTATGACTGCAGTTGGCCTTTTCTAACACTCACTCCTACTCATTTCATATTAAAAAAAGTCCGTCACGCAGGGGCTGCGTAAACTAAGCAGATTTCCAACGTGAAGTTTTACAATAGAAAAATCAGCCTAATAACAACTGTAGTAGTAAGAAACCTCTAAACCTAAAACATTATTTAGGGCGTAATAACCCAGTAGTTTCAAGCCCCCAAAAAACAGTTAACCTAACGTCTAAACCTATTCACGAGGGACGAATAGTTATGGAAACGGCCACCAGATCTCTCGGCGGAAAGTCCGAACATAGCCTACTGGCGACCACACGCAGAATACAAATGCAAATATCTCGGTTAATATTTAAGACAGAGAATAAATGTATATAACAATATTTATAGTAAATTTAATTTGCAATAAGATTAATTCTGTACAATTTTTCGATCCGACGTATAGTAACGGAGATATTTCGAATTTTCGAAAATCCTCCCCTCTAAACCCCCCCCCCCTCTCACTGGTCCGATTTCAGCCGTTAACGAACTTGATCTTTCTTTTTACATAAAACGACTAAATATCGAGTTTGGTAACGATCAAACAAAAATTGCGACCGCTAGAGCGGTAACAGACAAATATATATATATACAGTTTTGAACGGACCTCATTTTCGTCATCTCCTGGGTAGGATCGATGGACATTTGAAGAAAAATTTCGAAAATTCCGTCATGAGTACAACCTCAATAGCGGATTTCCCTTAAGGGAAATCTGCTAATAAGCCGTTAAATCATGAAGCACTTGATGCGTTAATACCAAATATTGTTCTCATTGAAATTTTTGAGATAGAGAAAAAAAACCTGGCGCTCGTGGGAAATCGGTTAAGTTGACGCAGCCCCTGCGTGACGGACGTTTTCCGATTAAGATTGTGGTATTCAAATAGGAACAGGGGTCCTGACGCCAGTTTAAACTGTTCCACTAATAACTTTGCTACCCCCTGATTTATTAGCCGGCGAGATATAAGTTGTAAACCGGGGGTGCGGGGAACTCCCTCAACCCAGAGGGCCCCATAATTCACGACTATAATTAGCAATGAATGAAATGACGGGGGACCAATAGCTCAGGAGATATATTTGATTTGTGCCGATTGACAAGGAGGAAATAAGTCCCGCTAGTACCCCCGACGGCTGCGCTAGTGTCGCTCGCTCTCTGCCTTCCTAATCAGAACAGATTGACTTCCCCCTCCCCGACTACCTTCCAGTGCTTTCCAAATCGGAAATAATTAGGGTGAATGACGCCAGCTCCCGGGATTGGGTTTGCTCCAATTGCTTGAGTACGCGAGTCAAGAGGATGTTTCCCTTAATGGTTCTTCGAAACATCAAACAATAATTGACTTACCATTTTTTTTTCACCAAATCAAAAATTCCGTCACGCAGGCTCGGCGTAAATTATCTAGATTTCCAATGCGCTGGTATGACACCCTCTTTTCCCAGTATATTTTCTATTTCCACATTAAAATCAGATAAATAGAATTATAATTTACTGAAGGTAGAAATCTAGAAAGTAAGTATCACTTGATTGGTATTTTAGCTGCAAAAAATCTCTAGAACAACAATTGCAGAGGCTCCATAGCTTAACAAGAATGGTTCTGTAATATTTTTCAATACAAACGGAGATATTTTGAATTTTCAAATCCCCCAACTGTGCACTCCAAAATTAAATTTAACTCCTAAATTTTATCATATTTCACTTAAGGGAAATCAGCTATTGAGGTCGAACTCATGACGCGATTTTTGAAAATTTTCTTCAAATGTCCATCGATTCTACCCAGGATATAACGAAAATGAGGTCCGTTCAAAATTATATATATATATATATATATATAAATATAATGTAAGCATATATATAAAACATTTAAAACAATAATTTTTATTTTTCCTATATACCCTGGTGGGCTGATTAGGAGGCTGACCCAAACGGGTACCTTCAAAATGGGGGCAGCTTGTTATTTTATATATATATATATTTGTCTGTTAACGCTCTAGAGGTCGCAATTTTTGTTTGATCGTTACCAAACTCGATATTTAAACGTGTTATGCAAAAAGACAGATCAAGTTCGTTAATGGCTGAAATCCGACCAGTGGGAGGGGGGTTTAAAGGGGGGGGGATTTTAATTTAATATCTCCGTTACCATACGTCGGAACAAAAAATTTTATAGAACCAATCTTATTGAAAATTAAATTTACTATAAATATTGTTATATACATTTATTCTCTATCTTGAATATTAACCGAGATATTTGCATTTTTAAGAAGTGTAACGGACAAGCTAGTTAGGCCCTTTGCCGCAACTGTTCTGCTCTCGTATGGAGATTTCTCTATTGTATAACTTCACGTGGTAAATCTGCTTAGTTTACGCACCCCCTACGTGACGGACTTTTTGGTTTTTGGTATAGAGCAAATAAACATTTTCGAATAAATAACGTGAAATCTTAATTGATGAGGTCATCAATTAACGTATTTTCTTGTAGCTCACAAAGTAAAAGCTGAATGAAAACAATATTGGGTATTTAAACTTTGAATGAAGTTGTTCTTGATATGAAAGAGCTCATTGTAAATATCTCATGAGCAGGAGTATGGGGCAGAAATATGGAAGTATCTCTTTTAATATTCAAAATATATCCGTTAAGAAACGTCGGATGGATAAGTGTACAGTTAAGGATAAGTTACAAATTTAAGGATCTATAAATGTTTTTTTTCTATACACATTTTCTGTATCATGTATAACGACTGAGATACTCAGATTTTAAAGTTTTCCGCTTTCAATAAATACCTCACTGGTACTCATGTCATATTAATAATAAGCTGTTAAAAGATAGATTTCTCATTCCACTAAACATTCATGGTGGTGTTACCAGTATGTCGGTTCATCTAATGTAAACTTTGACGAGGGAAATCTGCTTAGTTTACGCAGTCTCTGCGTGACGGACTATTTGGTTTATGTATATATGACACTCTCATAGAATTAAATAATCTTTTTAGTAGGCCTAAAGGAAAATCAGCTATTGAAGTCGTACTCATGAGGCGATTTTCGAAGTATTTCGCCAAACGTCGATCGATCCTACCCAGAAGATGGCCAAAAAGTGGTCCTTTCAAAACTATATACATATATTTATCGGTCAACGCTCTAGCAGTCGAAGTAAAAAGAAATATTGAGATCGTTAATGGCTGTAATAGGACCAATGGAAGGGGGGATTAAAGGGGGGGATTTTGAAATATCTCCATTACTATCCGTGGGATCGAAAAATTGTATAGAACCAATCTTATTGCAAATGTAATACTTAATAAACGTTTTTATGTACATTTTTGATCTATCTTGATTATTAACCGAGATATTTGAATTTTTTAGTTTTTGATCTTCAGTAAACCCCCACTCCTACTCTTGTCATATGGAAAGTAAGATGTTATATTATGAAGCACATTATTTGAAGCCTAAATACCAAATATTGTTCTCTTTCGTTTTGAGGTAAATGCAAATACGTGGCTCACGTATGAAATCTACTGAGTTAACGCAGCCCCTGCGTGGCGGACTTTTTCTTTTGGTCATTTCAGTTGGGTTGTAAATATTTAATTATATGAACTGCCTTTTAAGGTAGAAGTGTGTAGCATATTTTATAGCTCTCAATATGTATTGTGCTGCTTTTCGAAGGTGTATGTCGGAAGATGAATACTTTCTGAATTGTCTTTTGATGAAAACTGTAGTAAGAGCCCCCCTCCCTCCCCCCTATACTTATTACGTATGTAAATAGCCATATGTTTTAGAAATATGTTAGAGAATAGAAGCAGGTTGTGACGTTAATGTCGCCTGTACGCCGAGATTGGCCACATCCCTGCATTTCCATATAGATAGAATGATTTATGTAAGTAAAACAGGGGCACCTCCCAACGACCTCCCACGCGCCGGCCAACAAAGCCTTTCACGATTAGCTGCTAATTTCCATGGACAGCAACCCCCCCCCCGCTCTCTCTCAATCCCAATTCGCATTACAACTAGGATCCATACGAAATTCCAGAAAATCACCCCTCTCTCTCTCTCCTATGGCAACACTGCTTGCCTTCTCTGCGGTGGTTGGCAGGACTGATTTTATCCTAGAGGGAAACCAGCTGTTGAGGTTATAATTATGACGCAATTTTTGAAACATTTCCTCATTGGTCCATCGATCCCACCAAGGCGATAGAGAAATTGATGACAGCTCAAAATTATATATATATGCCTGTTAATGTCCTAGGAGTCGCAATTTTTGTTTAATCGTTATGAAAGTCGATATTGAAACATTTTATGAAAACATAAAGATCAAGTTCGTTAACTGCTGAAATCTAACCGGAGGAGTTTTGCGAATTTCTAAAATTCAAAATATCTCCGTTATTGTGCGTTGGAACAAAACATTGTATAAAATCAACCATAATACAAATGTAATGCTCTATAAATGTTGATATGTACATGTTTGCTCTTTAATGAATATTAACGGAGATATTTCCGTATTTTATTTTCGGCCATAAGTAAACCCCGACACCCACTCATGCCATATTATCAATAAGCTGTTATATTATGAAACATTTTATTTAAAGCATAAATACCAAAAATTGTTCTCACTTAGGAACTTAGGGGGAGAGTTTAGAAGGGGAGGTTTCGAAAATTCCAAATATCGGTTATTATACGTCGGATCGAAATATTTTACAGAATTAGTCTTATTGCAAATGTAATGTTCTATAAATGTTGTTATGTACATGTTTTCCCTATATTCAATAGTAACCAAGATATTTCCTTATTTTAGTTTCCCGCCACCAGTAAACCCCTACTCCTACTCATGTCATAATAATAATAAGCTGTTATATCATAAAACACTTTATTTGCCGCCTAAATATCAAATATTGTTCTCATTGAACTTATGGGGAGGGTTTAGAGAGGGAGGTTTCGAAAATAAAAATATCGGTTGTTATACATCGGATCGAATATTGTATAGAATAAATGTTATTGCAAATGTAATGTTCTATAAATGTCGTTGTATGTATGTTTTCTCTATATTGAATATTAACCGAGATATTTCTATGTTTTAGTTTCCGGCAATATTTATAATAACACTGTTACTTCATGAACCATTTCATTCCAATGTGGCTTTAACTGAAAACTGTAAGTATTAAGCGAGTTATGTGGACTTTCTTATTTTTAGCCTTTAGTACTCCCTCCTCTTTCTACTCGTCGGGTTATCTCAAAGAAATAGAGAGAGTGCGGTGAGATAAGATCAAAATTGTGTTATACCTCCAATTCGGAAATCTGCTTAGTTAACGCAGCCCCTGCTTGACGGACTTCTTAACCTCTCCGAGACCCTTGAGAGTAGAGGCAGCATGCGAAACGTGGACGGAGTAAGAAGACACGACTGCATGTGTAGGCTAAGGAGCGAGAGAGCTACTACACCTCGCTCATACACCTCATTAAGTTAATGAGTGATAGGGGAAGGTTTCACATTAATTGGAAGACCTAGAGGGGGTGGCAGACAGCGGGCCGCCCTCCTACAACCTCCCCACCCCTGCACCCTCTGCCACCTCTCTTGTTAATAATTCAAGGGGTGACGTCATCAAAGAGTCTCGCGACCCTTCGTAATTAGTCGGCCCTCAGTTCTGCCAACCCTTCCCTCCCAAAACAGACAGTGTAGCCCCGGCCGGCCACGGATTCTATCTTTATACCTGCCAAATTTTACGATTTATTTCACTACAACCATAATCCCATGTTGCAATTATTATATATTAACGTCCAATTATAGAAGACTCCCCATAAAGGAAATCAGTTATTGAGGCCGTACTTATTTGTATGTAAACGCTTTAGCGGTTGAAATTTTTGTTTAATTGTAACCAAACTCGATATTTAGTCGTTTTATGTAAAAAGAAAGATCAAGTTCGTCAGTGGCTAAAATAGGACGGATGGGAAGGGGGTTTAGAGATGTGGAATTTCGAAAACTCGAATTATCTCAATTATTATGAGTCATCTCAAAAAATGTTATAAAACCAATTTTATTTCAAATGAATTGTTCTGTAAATATTGTTAAGTATGTTTTTTCAATATTAGCAGATTTCCCTTGAGTCGTACTCATGTCGCGATTTTCGAAAAATTTCTTCAAATGTCCATCGATCCTACCCAGGAGATAACGAAAATGACGTCCGTTCAAAACTATATATTACAGTCTGTTATACAACTAGTGGTCGTAATTTTTGTTTAATCATCACCAAACTCGGTCATCGTTTTATGTAAAAAGGAAGATCGAGTTCGTTAACGGCTGAAATCGGACCAGTGGGAGGGGGGGGGGTTTAGAGGGGGAATTTTTGAAAATTCAAAATATCTCCGTTACTCTACGACGGATCAAAAAAATTTTATGGAACCATTCTTATTGCAAATTATATTTGCAGATGTTTGCACTTTTATTAAGTGTAACGGACGACAGAGTTTCCCGCCAAAAGCTAGTTCGGCCATTTCCGTAATTGGTCGGCACTCGTATGGAGATTTCTCTATTGTATAACTTTACGTCGGAAATCTGCTTAGTTTACGCAGCCCCTGCGTGACGGACTTTGTCTTGATTATTAACCGTCAAATTTGAGGTTTTTTTAGTTTTCAGCCATCGGTAAACCCCCGCTCCCTTTCTCATGCAATAAGCTGTTACTTGGATATAATAACACATTACTTGAAACCTAAATACCAAATATCGCTCTGATTGAACTTTTACATTATGAAGCAAATGCAAATTTTGATGTGACGCACGTGGGGAAATCTGCTTAGTTAATGCATCCCCTTCGTGACGGACTTTATTTGGTACTAAGGCTAATTGGGGCTTTAGGGAAATCAGCTATTGAGGTTGTAACTCCCTCTCCTCTCCCGAGACCCGAGTTTTGAAATATTTACACAAATGTCCGTCGATACTGGATCATTGTTTTTCCAGCAGACATCCATCTTCAAAGAACTGGTTGTAAGAAATATCGAGGAATGAAAATAATTTTCTTTTAACTCAACTTAATATAATAATAATATTTTTAAGAAAATCACGAAATTATTCTTGATCAAGGAGATAGTATTGTCGACGTTCATGTAATAAATGTTACATAACAATTATGGTTTGTTCTTATCGCCCATGTTTAAATGAATTTCCAGTACTCTCAATATTAATATAAATTTCAACGCACAGCGCCAGCAGGGAAGGTCCACAAGTTTTAATATTGTTTTTAGAACAATTTATTTGTTATTAATTGTATTGTTTGAGATTTAGTAGATCTGATGTGGAGTAACTCCACAGCTAAATATGCTTAAATATATTCTCAAGTTAGAGGAACTATCCTTTATTAAAATCTTTAATATTTATTAGCTTTATTAAGACGGTTTTGTAAAGAGTAGAGTATTTTTTTGTTTAAATTTTCTAGTGTTTTCAGTGTGCTTTCTTATATAGCAGAGCTATATTATACGGTGTAATACTCCCTGGGGATATTTTTCCAACTGGTTCTTCTGTTTGTTATATAAGCCCCCTATTCTATTATTTATTTTGCTCTCTCGAACTTAATAAAATTCTTCTCTTCAGTTTTACTGAAACATCGCTTCTACTGTCTCCTTAATTTAAAAGAAACCTCTTTCGACTAAAATAAACATAAAATGAATGCTATTTGTATTATTCATGCTGTGCATAAATATGTATGAAACATTATATTGCTTACTTCAATTTTTTCGAATTTAAATAAGTAATAAATCTAAAAGCCAACAATCGTTAAGAGCAAATTGGACTCCTAATGATTTGATAAATTTCCGCGAGGATAAATTTCATATTCAACTGGATTATTGAAAAGTTTAAATGCATAAATAGCAATATAGTGTTACGTTTTTATTACCAAAACCAGTAATAAACGTTTTTATTAAGAGTTCTTTTGGATTGCAAAATTAAATACTCGCATACTATAAGTTTCACAGTATTTATCACTGCACAATTTATTTCACAATGCACAATAAACTTGGTAATTAATCTTAATTACTACTCACAGTATACATTGATAGCGTCACTGTTCTTCAGATTACACAGTCCTGAAATTCACAAAAAGACGGCACAGCACTGTCCTTTACTTCGCGGCACTGCACTGTCTTAAACACGGCACTAAACTGTTACTTACAGTCACGGCACAACACTGTTCTTCTTATAAAAACACTTTACCGCACTGCACTGAGTCGCACTGTAGCACCGTATGCACATATGAGCACTTGAATGAAAACTGACTCGCTCGCGGCTGGCAGGTTCTTTATATAGGTCGTCGGCATAGACCAAAGGGGAATTGTCTGGACCCTTCGACGCTGGGCTGGGCGGGTCTATATGGAACTAGATCTTCTGTTGGCTTCTTTGATCTACATCACACTTTCCAAATACGCGACTCTCTCTCTCTGAAGGATTATTCATGTATTTAATTTTCGCAACAATAGTTAAAAAGTCCGCCACGCAGGGTCTGCGTTCACTATTCAGATTTTCCACCTGAATGTTTTCAATAAATCTTTAATAGTTTCAAAAATGTAGACGCATAAAATCGGATGATTCTTTTTGATACACCCTGTATATTATAATCCACTTAATTGTACTGGTTATCTAAATATTACCAACCCAGGCCCTACAGAAATTTTATTTACTGTTTTTATTCACTAAATAAATTCCTCGAAATAACAATACATGTACACTAAACAATATATGCCAATTATTCTTTAGTATCTAATTCATGTAATTATTTATTAATTTAAGTATAAAGTTTATTTATGTTTTATAAAAATTAAATTACCAGCACTCAGCTCAAACTCCGCTTAAACTATTGCATAAAAAAATAATAAAAAAGTAAGATACGAATATTTTTTCATATAACATAAACTCTTCTTTGAGAAAATAGCTTTTGAAAATTTCAAGCTTTTTTCGCTCTTATTCATTTTGTATTACCAAGAATATTCACTTTTTTCCTGCTCCTGAAGAACGCCAATCTTTACAAGCAAAGCTATTATTTTATGCTTATATTTTCCCGTACAAAATCTTTTCCTCATTATTAAAGTATTTAATATAGTATTTATTCATTAAAGGACTTAATAAACGCACTTGAACGATTATAAAAAGCACAAAAACCAAATACAAGTTTTTTTTTTTTTACAAACGAAAAAAGTAATGTATGAAATGATGAGAGAGCTTTACAATTTAATTTATTGAAAAACTTCTTCAGCTCCTTCATACGTTGTAATTCTGAGAATATGAAATTAAAAGTGTTTATTTTTATTAAATGTTAACATAGGATAGGTGGAAAAAAAATTTTTTTCTATTAACAATTTTCCAACATTATGCCAATAAATTTCTTTACATATTATTGAATATAATGTATTCGTAATCGGAATATATCTAATTCTATGAATGCATTTTATAAAACCTATCAATTTAATAGTTATATGAAAAAAATGTATTAATAGGTAAATTTAATTAACAATCTTAACAGTTCCATCAATATATAACATACATTTTTAAATTAAAATGTAAATTTATTAAAGGATGACAAGCATTATAAATAATGAAAAACTTGTCCCACCTTAAGGAGCCTGATCACAAATTATTTTTTCACCGATTTTTATGACGAATATTCTGTCGTTTTATTTAATAATTGAACATTTTTTTGGTGCTCATATTTCTTTTTAATTTTAATTTTTTTATTTCCTCAATGAAGTAACCCTTCAGAGAGGGAGTTATTTCTTTACATGTCCCGTACAATATATTGGGTTGTAACACATGAAATGACCGTTTGTAGAATCAGGAAAAAAATGAAAAATTGAGATCGAATCTGAAATATTATTCATTCAAAGTATTTACCAGCATTTTCAATACACTTCTGCCAACGACTTACCAAGTTTTCTATCCCACTTTTGAAAAAGTTTGTGTCACGTGTTGAAAGAAATTCAGAAAATGCATTTTTAATGTCTAAATCATCTGTAAAAAAATTTCCTCGCAAAAAGTTGTCCAAACTCCGAAAAAAGTGGTAGTCTGTAGGAGATAGATCAGGGGAATATGAGGGGTATGGTAGGACTTCATAGCCCAGTCATACATGATCCACTTTTCGTCACATGTTATTACGCGTCCGAGGAATGGTTCGTTTCTTTGACGAGCAAGCAAAGAAACACACGTCTCTTGGCGTTTTAACTGCTGACGTTCGTTGAGCTCGTGCGGGACCCAGGAATCGAGCTTTTTCACCTTTCCAATCGTTTTTAAATGCCTGGAGACCGTCATATGACTTGTGCCTAGCTCTGACGCAAGTTCTCTGACTGTTTTATGAGGGTCTTCTTCAACAGCTTTTTCAAGATCTTCGTCCTCCACTGATGAGTGAGGTACCCACGGGGCTGATTTTCTTCAAGTCGTATCTCCTGATGAAAATTTTGAAAACCAACGACGAATAGTTCTTTCATTAACACTTCCTTCGCTAAATGTATGATTAATATTCCTTGCTGACTGGGCCGCGGAATGACCAAGTTTATACTCGTAAAAGAAAATTATCCGGAAATCGCGTGTTTCCATGTTTCCGATTGATATTAAACTAAAATATGTAAGCCTACTTGGGACAAAAACATACATAGCTTGCGACTAGAGGATTAACAAATGTTTATTATAGATGGTAAATATTTTGCTTGGAATCAACACACACGTTTTAATCCTTTATAAAGATTAGGGTTTAAAAAATCGGACACTTCATGTGTTACAACCCAATAGTACACTACATCTATTAAGATTAATAACAAATTCTAAACAGCGATTATAACTTTTGGTTTTTAAATTATATATAATTAAATTTAATACAAATGCATAAATTAAAACATTATTAAACAAATCATTCAACCAAGAAAAGTAAAAATGGAATATTTAATAATAGTATATTGTCAATTTACCAATAATAGTAATTCCAATAACTTATTTTCTGGTACAACACTTCTGCAAATGTTCTCTGTGCTTTACTGCACTCATAAATTAATATTCTAACCTAAAAAGTGTTGATGATAAAATTTTATAAGATAATATTCATCTTGTGTATAAAAACATCCTTCAGACATGAATTTTTTAAATTTTATTTTTAAAGAAAAAATATTTAGTTAATAAATTTAATACATTCGGGCAGAGCATTATAGAGTTTTACTCTTAAAAATGATAGGCTTTTCTCGAAATATTTATGTTTGTGGTTGGGGTGTGAAGCATATTTTTGTATCTATTTTCATGATTATGTGTTGTGATATTTTTGTAAAAAAAAAAAGTTCATGTTTTTTTGTTTCACATACGATATTGTTTGGTAGATATATATTGAGGCAAAAATAGTTCTTTATGACTCCTTAAAAAGTTGGCGACAGAAGTCTCTCGATTTTCCTGTTATAGAAATATTAAAATACGATTTTTTTTTGTTTTTTTCCAATGCATAACGCTATACGTTAACCAGGTTAAGCGGATTCTTGTCAAACTAAACGGAGAACCGATGCAAAACCAGGGCGAATCCAAGCCTCATTACCACTGTCCTACCGTATACTCCACAGGTAGTAAACCAACAATAAAATTTCTCTTCCCACAAATCGTCAGTTGTATTTCGGTTTCTGTAAAGCGGTTTTGAAACGAGCAATTAATTTTTACAGCCGGGTTGATTGCCGGGAGCGGACAAGGAAAATGTAGTCTGGTTATGTTGATTTTTAGTACCGTGGGAAATGTTTGACTAGATTCAAAATTTAATGGCCTCACCTGTCCCATTCACTCGGCTCGGAAATCAATCGTGGAGCTTTCCTCAATCAGCTATTGAGGTCTTACTCACGACGCGATTTTCGCAAAGATTCCTCAAATGTCCATCGATTCTACCCAGAAGAACTTAATAAACGCACTCGAACGATTATAAAAAGCATAAAAGCCAAATGTAAGTTTTTTACAAAAGAAACAAAAATGTATGAAATGACGAGAGAGCTTTACAATTTAATTTACGAAAAACTTCTTCAGCTCCTCCATATTTTGTATTTCTGAGAATATGAAATGAAATTTGTTTATTCCCATTAAATGTTAACAAAGGATAATGGGATATGTGAAAAAGTTTTGTTTTGTATAAACTATATTCCAATATTAGTTCAATAAATTTCTTAACATACGTATTATTGAATATAAAGCTTTCGTTATAGGATTAGATCAAATTCTATGAATACATTTTATAAAATCAATCACTTTAATAGTTACGTGCAAAAAAAGTATTAATTAGTAAATTTAATTAACACTCTTAATTTCATTCCGTCAAAATATAACATTTTCAATTGACATGTAAATTTATTAAATAATCACAAGCATTATAAATGATGAGATACTTGTCTCACCTTAAGCAGCCAATTCACCTGATCAGAAATTATTTTTTCAATGATTTTTATTACAAATATTTTGTTGTTTAATTTAATAATTTAACATAGTTCTTAATTTTTTTAATTTTTACTTTTTTATTTTCTCAATGAAGTAACCCTTCAGAGGGGGAGTCTATTTCCTAAATGTCCCGTACAATATATTACATTACATGTACGTATTTGTAGATTAACAACAAATTTTAAGCAATATATAAAAGTTATGTTTTTTTTTTTTAAATTATACATGTATATATATATATATATATATATATATATATATATTTATATATCCTCTTATAATTAAACTTAACTCCAATATTTAAATTAAAACATTATTAAACAAAACTTTAAATCAAGAAAAGTTATAGAGTTATAACAGAAGACGACAAAAATGAGGTTCGTTCAAAATTATATATATCAAACTGCATATTTAAATATTTTATTTTTAAAAAAGAAAGCTTTATAGCTAAAATCAAACCAGTGAGAAGTGGAAGGGGTTAGAGGAAGAGGTTTTTAAAATTCCAAATATCTCCGTTATTATACGTCGGATCGAAATATTGTATACAATCAATCTTATTAGAAATGCAATGCTCTATAAATGTTCATATGCACATATATTCTCTATGTTGAATGTTAACCGAGATATTTCAATATTTTGGGTTTCGACATTCAGTAAACTCCAGCTCCTACTCATGTAATATTCATAATAATCTGTTATATCATTAACCACGTCATTCGGATGTTAAATACGAAATATGGTTGTCATTCAAATTTTACTTTGTGATAAACGTGCAAACACGTTATGTGGTGACGTTATATCAATTCACTTTCTTTTCTCGAAAATTATTATTTCATTACTACCATTTAATAGTCGTAACAGTCAACACTAAAGATCATATTTGTTGCTGACGGAATTTGAAACTGGAATAGTTGGGATGGGATTGGAAAATTCGAAATATCTCCGTTATTATGAGTTGGATCGAAAAATATTATAGAATCAATCTTGCTAATCTATTGATTTTCTACAGTTGATGTTCTGTGAATTCATTGTAACTCAAGTATTAAGCCAGTTAGTCGTACTTTCTAGTAGTTCACCTTCAGTAACACCCTCCTACTCGTTAATGGCTAAAATTGGGGTTGGCATAAGGGGGGATTAGATGGGGAATTTTGATAATATTGCCGTTATTATGAGTTGTGACGAAAAATATTACAGAACCAATCTTCTTAAGCTCTTGACACTCTACAATTGTGGGTCTACATATTTTTTCGTAACTCAAATATTTATCGAGTTATTTATACTTTCTTGTTTTCAGCCTTCAATAACCCCTTACCCCTCCCCAACAACCCTTTTAGTTGTAGGTTTTAGCAGATTTCCCTTATGGGAAATCAGCTATTGAGGTCGTACTCATGATGCGATTTTCGAAAATTTCTTCAAATGTTCATCAATCCTACACAGGAGATCCCGAAAATGAGGTCCGTTCAAAATTATATGTATATATATATATATATATATATATATATATATATATATATATATATATATATATATATATATTTGTCTGTTAACACGCTAGTGATCGCAATTTTTATTTAATCGTCACCAAACTCGGTATTTAACAGTTTTAGGTAAACAGAAAGATTAAATTCGTTAATGGCTGAAATCGGAACAGGGGGAGGGGGGGTTTAGAGGGGGGGTGTTTTGAAAATTAGAAATATCTCCGTTACTATACGTCGGAACGATAAATTGTATAAAATCAATCTTTTTGCAAATTAAATGTACTATAAATATTCTTATATACATGTATTCTCTATCTTGAATATTAACCGAGATATTTGCATTTTTCAGTTTTCAGCCATCAGCAAACCGCCATTTCTACACATGTTACATAAACAATACTCTGCTACATAATAAACCACATCATTCGAAGTTTAAATACCAAAAACTGTATTCAAGAGACCTTTATTACACGAGATACATGCAAATATGTCCCGGTGACTCCCCCCCCCCCCGTCTTAAGGTTTTGGACTACTAAAATTTGATTGAATGAGATAACAATCATTCTGATTCATTATTAATGACAGTACTAGATATAGTAAACAGTTCTCAATAAAATTAATATGTTATATTCTGATATATTTCAGTAATTGTTGTTCTTTCCGGTGTGAAGCGGGCAGACCCGTTTGTTTACATTTCTAACGTAAAGCTCCCTGTCGGCAGGTTATTAAAATTGGATGAAACATTTCTTATTTCCGTTTGTATTTATTCACGGTGGTGTTGTGTTACCAGTATTTAGATTTATCTTTTAGTGGACTGAGTGGGGTGAAATAAATATTTACAGGTAACAAATCTAGTAGTTTCACTATTCACTATGGTCCAGTTTAATAGCCACAACTAGCCACAGTTAGCACTAGACACTAGATATTTTCTGTCGCATTTCTAACTTTGCACTTGCAATCCGGTTAACTATTTTCACTAACTGAAAATATTATTAAAACCATCTGGTATTTTTTATACCGTGCGGTTATCATATTTAATAGCGAACGACTCACGAGTACGTGCGTCGCCGCTACAATCTATTAGTAAACAACACGAGGGAAATCTGCTTAGTTTACGCAGCCCCAGCGTGACGGACGTTTTTACATAGAAATGGAGAATATGTGGTAATATGATATCACGTGTTATACCAGCACTGGGGAAAACTGCTTAGTCTAGACATCGCCCGCATTACGGACTATTTAAAATAAATGTAAGTTACAATCTGACCAGGTAAATGGTTGAATCAATAGTTGTAATCTAATTGGAGGAAGCGCTCGATCCCATGATTTGATTTAAAAACTTCAAGGCGACAGCCAATATATTTGAGGAGAGAGAGCTGAGGCACATAACTGAGGAAATTCCTCAATTGTATGTCAATTTCCTCCAATTTGAGTGTCTTCCTCTGAGACCTGTTTCAATTTATTTTATAATTAACACCCGCCGATATAGAGAAAAGGTTACTCCGCATATCCAATCTACAGACCAATACACTTTTCAAGCAAGAGTCAGATTCATATTAATATATTTGTTCCGTTTTATAATATTGATACAAATAAAACCAATATAAAACATAACCAGATTTATGTTTCGACTGAATTGATACGAAATAGTGTTAGCATTGCCTTAGTACATGGAACAGTGCCTAATTCCGAACTTATCTGTCATCACTATTGAATTTCTTACTCATGTTTATTATTGACAGAGTTCCCATGAGATAAGTAACAGCTGATGCTGATTCTTCTAAAGAGTTATTCAGATAAAACTAACAAATTTAAGCAAAAGTTCTCCCAGTCCAGAATAAATGGCCACTATTAATGTTTCAGATGTTATTTAGTTTCCCCTTGACGAAGCAGACTATAAGTCTTGTTTGGTTTAGATGTTCGTCTGATTGACTTTCATTCCTCATACATGCTTCCTACAGACATAACCAACTTACTTGAGACCTTAATTAAACTTGTGCATGTTCCGTTCTGTTGGCTCTCTCTCTCTCTCTCTCTCTCTCTCTCTCTCTCTCTCTCTCTCTCTCTCTCTCTCTCTCTCTCTCTCTCTCTCTCTCTCTCTCTCTCTCTCTCTCTCTCTCTCTCTCTCTCTCTCTCTCTCACACACACACACACACACACACACACACACACACACACACACACAAACACACACACACGCGCGCGCGCACGCACGGTCTCACATACACTGCTATCTTACGTCCATCATGAGTGCGAGCCAATTTAAACAAGGTTTAATAACCCATCAAAAACTTCGTATTGAAAACCTGTATAGAGAACCAATTGTTTAGGAATAATCTTATTTAAAATTAAATTTACTATAAATATTGTTATATACCTACATTTATTCTCTATATTGAACATTAACCGAGATATCTCCATTTATATTAAGTGTGTGGGGATAACGGACGGGATGAGATCGGCTATTGTAAGTTCTGTTCTTGAGACTCCGCTAAAAATCGGTTCGGCCATTTCCGTAACTGTTCTGCTCTGGTGAAATTGGTTTAGAGACTCATGCATGCTTTTCCTTTGTGAGGTATAAGCAAATACGGTCTGTTGCCCCCCCCCTTCTTTAGTTCTGCTCTTGTTGTACTAAAATTTGAGTTATTAAAATATAAAATATTCTAGTTCATTATAAATTACAATACTGTATATAGTAAATAGTTTTCAATAATGTGAATATGTTATATTCAGATATATATCATTTATTGATTTCTTTCCGGCGAAGAATGTGTATATTTATCTGTTCAGCTCTGAGTCGTTGGTACACCTGTTTTTTTTTTACAATTCTGAATCCGTTTCCGTTGGGAGCCTATTAAAATTACCTGAAAGATTTCTCACTACTATTTTTATTTACTCACCAGCATGTGTTACCAGTATGCAGATTTCTCTATTGTAAAACTTCACGTGGGAAATCTTCTTAGTTTAAGCAGAGACCCCTGCGTAACGGACTTTACTCATATATTCATTTAGCAGGCCATTGCATAAACTTGTATTCACCAGATTGGTATTACACTGGACTCCAGAATTCAGCCTCTAGAAATAAAGTTGAAACATTACGCATAGGCAACCAACTTTATCAATCAGCTGAAATTTGAAATGCAGATTATCTCCCTTCGTCGTGAAAATGATGACGAAACGCGACATCGGCTGTTAATATTTTGAGGACGAATAAACGCTATATTAGGATTTTTAAAGGTGTTATTTTTGTCATATTTCACAAGCGGCGAGATTAGAAATGGCGCATAAGCGCCATCTGTTTCGAAATGCGGAGAGTGTTTGTAGTCTGTAGGTGGAATAAATAAATACATTAGCGATGCTGGAGTGGGTGGACCTTTATTATCAGGCAATTTCCCAAGTATTTTTCTATCATATATTAATGCTTTATTGAAACGGGCTTCATTTTATTGAATTTTTATTTTTAATAATTTAGTGGCTGTGAATATAATTTTAAAATATGAATTTTTATCACAAACATTTTGTTTTTAAGCTTGTAAGTAATAATTGAATCCTGAAATAGCCATTTAGTCTGCGCATAATTAAACTAGATTCGGAGTGACCTTAATTCTTACATCATCGGTAAAATCTCGGCAAAAAGTCAAAAATGATTTTTTTTCTATTTTGAAGCACTTCGTAACTGAGTATTGTAATGTTATCACTCCTTCTACTGAAATTTATCTCTTTTTTGAAGCTTTCGTTCTAATTGTTGGCCGTGTGACCCATGAAAAATTGTCTATTTGCAAAAATATATAAATGTCACATATTAATTTAACAATAGTCAATAAAAAAGAATGATGAAAAGTACAAATGGACATATAAAATTCCAATAAGCACTGAAGAAGAGTTTTATCACTTTTAGTGAAATTCTATCTTATAAGGATACTCAGAAAGGGCTTCCACAAACATTATTTCTCTATATAATTGAAATGGGGCAATATTATAGTCAATTTATCTTTTTTATCCAGTGATCTTACCTTTTTTTTTTTTCATTTTACCAGATTTCCCTTTAGGAAAAAACAACAATTTTCGAATCCATCAATCCTACCTAGGGGATGCCGAAAATGTGGTCAGTCGAAATGGTATATATTATTTGTTTGATCGTTACCAAACTCAGTATTTTAGGAAGGTGGGTTTAGAGGCGGTGGAAATCGGAAATTCGAAATGTCTCTCTTCCTATGATTCAGATCAAAAAACTCTTTATAACTAAAGTTATTGCAAGAAATGTTCTATAAATATTGTTTTATATATATTTGTTCTTTATCTTGAATATTAACCGAGTTAATAGCATTTTTTTTTTTAATTTTCAGCGTTCAGCTAACCCCCACTCCAGCTCATGTTAATTAGATATAAGGTGTTATATCATTAAACACTTTCTTCGAATCTCCAATATGAAATATTGTTTTATGCAACATGCAAGAATGTTGTGTGTCATCATTTAAGATTTTATTCGCTGAACTATAAAATGTTTATTTAATCAATACCGTAATGAATATTTAACCAGTTAATTCAACGCTAAAGTTACTGTTGTTATTGTTAAGTTAGTTTTATTCATATTGCTATATTTATTTGTGTTGATACTCTGCTATAAAACTTTTATTCTTTTGCCTGTAATTGGGAAGGAGATGTTATTTCCCTTCATGTTTCGCTTGCGTTTTGTGTATTATTCTAATAAATAATGACATTCATTTGATTGTGTTATTCGACCTTGCTGTTTTTTTAATTAAATAAATTTAAAACAAGTAATAAATTAAAATAATTTGAACAACATTCTATGTTTTTATTCTTATATTATAGACTACAATGGTACAGCGATAACTGTAATACTAGGATAAGGGCAGAGATGGTTGAAATGTAAATATGACCCGTGGCTTGGATCCTTGAATAATTAAGTGTAATTGACAAACTAACTTGATGATTAATCGATGGCCATCGGCTCAATTTACACCGGCTTGTTCGTTAGTTACTAAGTGATAGTACAATGCCCCACGCCTACATCCTCTAACATTGGTAATTACTTTTAAATAATCAAGAGCCTAGCGTTAGATAATTTTCTATTTTAGAAACAGTACAGTAATATTTATTTTTTTTCTATCGAAAGCACCCGTCCCTGTTAAATTTGTCCACTTGTCAATTTAATTTATGTAAATTATTGAATTTGCTTATTTTTTATCTATTGAGGTCGTACTCATGACACGATTTAAGTATTCCATGCAAAACTAAAGATGAAGTTCATTGAAAGCTGAAATCAGGCCGTGGGGGTTTAGAGGGTGGAATTTCAAAATTCAAAATATAACATTATTGTGCTTCGTAAAATTGTGTAAAACCAATATTATTCCAAATGTAATGTGCATATCTATGTTGTTATATACTTATTTTCTATGTCATGAATATTAACCGAGCATATTTGCATTTTTTTTTAGATTTCAGCCTTCTGTAAACCCTCACTCCTGCTCATGTGATATAACCAATAAGCTGTTCAAACATGAACCACTTTATTGAAATATTAAATACCTAGTATTGTTCTCATTGAACTTTTTCCGTGAGAGACACAAGCTTTGTGTGATGACTTCATTACTTCAGATTTTACGTTCCTAACTCAAAAATGTTTATTGGTTCTACGCTATACTCGGTATTTAACCCTTTCATTTAACTCTTAAGATCATATTAGTTAATTGGTCTATTCGGGCTTTGTATAAGAAGGATTTCGAGATGAATATAATATATGGATATATGAGGGATATATAAATATCCAAGACATAAATGTAAATAATTTGTCCAATAAATACATACTAGGGATTTTTATATATGGATATATAAAGCAGAAATTCGAATATTCAAAATATCTCCGAGTGGGAATTTCCCAAATCCTTAAGGGCTCCTTTTGGCCCACCCATTTGGGACAAGAAGGAATACGATCCCAAATTTGTCTGTCCCTGTTCGGGAGCCATTAAATAAATATCCAAGATATTTTGATTGGCATTCAAATATCTGCAGAAAAAACTATATAAAACTTATCTCTTGCATGGAAGTGGAAATACCTAGATAACTAGACAGAATGTGTATATTTTGATTTTGACTTTTTTTTTAATAGCTTGTTATTCTTGGCTGACTGTATTTTCCCTACATTTAATAAGCCGCATTGTCGAATTTCACTATATTAGTAATTATCACATTTCCCTCGAAATATTTTTGTATTGAAATCGTTAAATGCACATGGAGATTCGTTCGTTTGGTGTCGAGTGGGGGTTGTTTGCATTTCAGAGTGCATGTATACAAAAAAAAAAAAACGCGGGCAGCTCGGGAGTAACCTACATATAGTGCTGAGTATAGGCTATAGTAGCTGTATATTTTTAGAAAAGGCTTTTTTGCAATTAAGATCTCCTGAAGAATTGTTGTCCTTTCATTAAGGGAAGCCCTTGAATTACTAACAAGGGGGTTGCCCGCACCCTACACCCTCCAGTCAACCCCTTTCAAGTAATGAGCACCGCCGGGGTCCTTTGCCCTACAGGAGCATCAACAAATTAACTAACTTCAAAATGGTTAAATTGTAAGAAGTTAGAGAAACAGAAAAATGGAGAGAAAAAAAATGTGTCTCAGAAGAGAGGTTCTGAAGTATTGGTCTGTATGAACCTGGTTTTAATTAAAGAAGGTCGTTGGTGACATTCGGATACGTACAACAATCATTACGTGACAGATATCACATTGCGTAGCGAGAAAAATAAGCTTGGCGAATCATTTTTCTGAACTTGGTCAAATTGGGTTTTTACAAAATACAGGGTGTTTCAAAAAGTATTATTTTATACTAACTATTGATCGCTGCGTCTCGCCTCGGATTGGAGAAACAAATATATAGTCTAGTATATATTATAGTCAAAGGACGCCAGGTGTCTTCTGTCTTGCTTGGTAACCGTCATATGTTGGAAATGGCTACTCTACAGCTGAAATCATTTTGTGTTCTCGAGTTTGCGAAGTGATTAGAGTGGATAGACCATTCAGGATAAGGTACCAAATTGATCCTCCGTCCGAACGAGTGGAAAATTCGCAGATGGTTTGTAGATACAGGATGTGTATGTAAAAGAAAGATTTATGCTCCAGAGTAGAGGCATTTTAATCACACCACGGTTACCAAACAAAACAGAAAACAACTAGAGGCTATAAAATAAACTAGGTTATGCATTCGTTTCTCCAATAGCCGAGCTGTGGCGAAGTGATCTTTAGTTTGGACATATTAATGCTTCGTAATATGTATATTCTTTTTGAAACACCGTACTTACTGACATGAACAGACAGACCGATATGTAGGTTAAGACTTGTGTCTTTGAAACACACCCAAATAACAAACAAAGACATAGATTTATAAATATGTATATATATTTCCAATCCATTAAACCTTTTATATAAATTAATACTGTTATCCCTGAAGCGATTCTGCTACTGAGAACATTTGTAATTTCTTTGTTTCGTCTCCTGAAGTCGGTTGGAGTCAACGTGTTGACAGAAGTCTGTGAAACCCCTCGCGCATCTCTCAAGTACGATGTGATGATGGATACAGTCGTCCTGAATGCCGTGGGTTCGATCACAAACGCACGGTTCGAACGCGCTGCCTCCCACCACGTGCATTTTGAAGTTGAATCCCGCGTGGAACGGCTGATAGACTACCGGCGGTTTCTGAGAAGATTTCCTCTTTGGAGGAGAACTCTTAGGACTCGGCTCGTCCGTTTTTGCTTTTAGAGGAACGTCGCTCCTGGACATCATACCCCACATCCAGGAAGTGTCCGAGTCGACGGGCGCCTTCTTCGACCCAGGGTCGGCTATAGTCGACGGCACGAAGAAACTCGTCGACTTCTTGTGGCTCGACATCATCTTCCTCATGCTCTGCTGATCCCTAGTCTCGTCCGGGCTGTACAGCGGGAAGATCGGTCCGGAGATGAACTCCTCCGGCTGGGGTATGTAAGCTGGGTCGTCGCTGGGATAAGGCGAGGTTCCTAGAGGTCTCAGCTGCGATCTCATGAGGTCTCCGATGAAAACAGGAATCTCCGTGTACCTCAGCTCGTCGGTCACGTTATATCGGAAAAGTTCTCTCGTCATCAGCCGTTTCCATCTCTTTTCTTTTGAACTCGATTTCTCCTCTTTGACTGAAAACGACGTAAAAAATATAATTTAGATTAATGTAAAAAAAATCACACTTAAGGGACTCATTGAATACATATAGGCTATGTCTATAAAAATACATTATACGAGATTCATCTTCGTTTACATCTGGCAAATACCTTGGAGCAGGTACTTCCACGTCAAAATGAAAACAGTGGTTGGAGGGGGGGGGGAGTTGAGAAATGAGGGAAATAAGAAAATGATTTCATACGTAGTGCTATGATTACAAAATGACCTTGGGAGACAATGAATAAAATGCCTAAGTCAGAAGTTGCTCTCAAGATGTACAAAATGAGTTTTGCATGTGGAACTCAATAAGATGACACAATAACCAAAAGATCTTGCACTGGCAAGGAAAATCTACGTACAGAAAAAAGTAGGAAAAATAGTCCCCATTTGAGAGTGGAGAGGGACATATAGTATATCTTTTAAAGGATATATTCAAATCGTATCTAATTGGGTAATATCTCTATTTAAAATGAAATTTAAATTTACCTAAGCCATGGAAGAAGAAGACCTTTAAATTAGATAAATCATAGATGAATTACATATTAAGCATGGTGGAGAATACATGCAGCAACAGAAGTGGTTAACCGTTACAGTGTTAACCATATTCTAAACCTTTTGATTAGTAAATCTTAACGTAATAATAAGAGCTTTAAATTAATCTTTGTATAGTTTACAGTTTCAAAGAATCCACTCACTCACTCACAGACGCCCAGTCTCCAGACAAACATTTAAATAACCGCTCACAAAATCAAACATACCCCCCCCCTCTTCCTCCACAATATTTATG
The DNA here is from genome assembly GCA_019009955.1 of Riptortus pedestris. Taxonomy (NCBI): domain Eukaryota; kingdom Metazoa; phylum Arthropoda; class Insecta; order Hemiptera; family Alydidae; genus Riptortus; species Riptortus pedestris. The sequence goes on along the minus strand of CM032230.1, from coordinate 128,312,604 downwards.
AAGTTCATAAATAATTTAGCCGAGACAGGAAGTGGCTGTGTACTTCCTGAGGAAGCTGGAGTGAAGTGCTCACCGCCGTCAAGGGGTTGGTGAATCAGTTCTTGAATTGTGGCGTATTTCACGGTGATCGGTGGTTATTGATGCTTCCCCTCCATTTCCTGGCCATTCATCTCGACGGGAGTTTCTCCTTTCTACTCCCAGATTGCGTCTCTGTTTTCGGACCCCCTACAGCATCCAGGGTGACATCTTAAAGCGGTCTAAGTTCTTATCGTTGGAGGAGATAACATCGTAGTCCTAAAACTAGAAATGACTCATCTTAGTATCCTTTCTTGAAGGCGAAGGGTGGACAATCTTGAGGAATGAAAAAACACTACTGTGGACCCAACATTAGGACTTTGCCTTTTTTGTAGATCTTGCTGTCATCTTGAAGCCCTGGAAAAACACTAAATATATTTTTAATCATTAAGAAATAACATGGGAATTTGGAATTGACAGGAAGGTGAGGGTTGGGCATTCTGGCGTCGGAAATAAAAAGCCAATCCCTCGCAAAACATTTATAACCGCTTAGCGCTTTTAAGGTATCAACCTCATTTTCAGTCCAAAAACGAAATGGCAAACCTTTATACAAAAGTGAACATGTTTATAAGACTGTCAAGTTAATATGTTAAAGTCCAACACTCAGTTCAGTATATTTAGTTGTTTATGTTATCGATGCTTATAATTTTCTAATTTTTTCTACTTATTCTGGATCCAATATGTTTATAACCTATTTATAGTTTAATGAAAATGGTCATCAATAAACAACATTTTCTTCTTCCGCGCCACCTATTCAGGGGCCATCCATTTCTCAAGTACTCGTCCCCTCTTACGTTCGTTGCGTGAGTCCCTTTCTCTCTGGGGCGGTCGTTGAAGAGGTGATATTTAAGCCACGAAACATCTAGGGTAATTCGAATAAAGCATGGACAAAATTATGTTTTTTTTATTTATCACCCTTGCCATAAAACTATGAAAAACATTCACTAATTTTTTTTACTGATCATAGAGTAAAATGATTTTCCTACCATATACTACTTCAATATATTGGTTTGAGATTTTTTTAAATATTTATACTTTTTAAATAATAAGTTATGTCATTTGGGTTTTAGCACAGAAGAGAAGTTCATTAACCCTTGAAAGCTAATAAGTATTTTCTGAAGGAATGTCTTATTAATTAAAGTACCAGATAATATGGACTTGATTTTGACAGGTAGTTTTCAAAATAGTTAAGTTTTTGCTTAGGAACAACATCATTTCTGTACTCCTACATATAAATATTATATATATAAATGTTATTATAATAAAAATTTAACCCCCAACCCTCGCCTTGAATACAAAGCTACCCTTTTCTGCAATTCTTAGGAAATTCACTCAAGACCTCGAAAAATCCGTACACTGAATTCAAAGTTAGCGAAAATTAGTGGAAAGAGTTATGAAAGCAACCGCCAGAGTCAAATGGAGCCATGTGATACTAATGCACTGTAGTAATACTTGAAAATCAGACGAAAACTATAACATACAAATATCTTGATTAATAATCAAGATATTGAAAAAAAAAAACGTACATAACAACATTTATAGGTCATTTCATTTGTAATAAGGTTGGTCCTATACAATTTTTCGTTGTGACGCACTATAACGGAGATATTAAGAATTTTTGAAATTTCTCCCCTCTAGGCCCCACTGGTCGGATTTTAGACGTTAAGGAACTTGATCTTCACGTTCACATAAAATGTTTAAATTTCGAGTTTGGTTCAAACACAAATTGCGACAAATAGAGGGTTGACACACACACCTAAATCTGCTAAAACCCATTTGTAGGAATGTATATGACTTAGATAAATTATGCCAAAGGTAGAAAGTCAGCTACGTATTATGGGTTGATTACATGTGACCATGCGAGAGGCAACGCACTCTGGTAAATAAAACTAAAGATAAAATATTTTCTGGGGGAATATGTGGGGAGGCACATATTTTGAGGGAACTAAGAAATGAGAGAGGACTGGAGAAACAGGAGATAGAGAAAGAGAGAGAGAAAGAGGTGGAGAGGGAGAGAGAGAGAGAGAGTGAGGGGGGTGAGAGAGTGCGTGAGTGTAGGAGAGAGAAAGAGAGTGAGCTTGATGTTAGGGGTGTATTTGTTGTCAAGATGTGGGGGAGCAGAGGGTAAACTAGCCGTTATTTATTCAGGGCGATACAGCTATCTCTCTCCTCCTCACCCCCACCCCTCCCGGTACTCGCACCCCCTCTCTCTCTCTCTCTCTCTCACACACACACACACACACACACACACACACACACACACAATCCCTCACCCTCACCCTCCCTCTCTCCCTCCTCCCTCCTTCTCACTATCACTCACCCCCTCCCGCACCCTTAACATTTCATGGCAATTCTCATTTCCTACTCCCCCTTTGTAGATATTATATCGCATGTAAGGGCTGTGTCGTCCATCCCGTTAATCATGAATGAAAGCACGCGACTTGCTACGTATTGCGCTACCCTCTATGAACTGCGTACTTTAAAACTTCACGAACGCCTTCCAAAATTTGTTTTCCATATTCTGCCCCTGTAGAAGACTCCTGAGCCAAATATAGGTTGAAGTTTATTAAAACGCATAGACATACTTTAGTACTAAAATATAATTGACTATATATTCATTTTTCCGCTACCTGGACCTACCGGCTAAAAGATCAGATTAACCATGAGTTATTCTGGAATGAGTTCCCACAGGTTCATATACACAACGATAGCTGCCATAAGATGTCATATGGATTTTTTAAGACACCTTCTAATCCGTGTTTCTCCCTCTTCCAGTTTACCCCTAATTAAATCGATAAGTATGAAGTATGAAAACGAAGTAATACAGTACTCAGGTTATAACAAACATTTTTACTTAGGTTTTAACAACCATTTTTGGAAAAATTACCATGCTTGGTCACATAACATTTTACGCTACGATTAATAATAATGAAGGTAGGATCCCACCTACCTATGTACGATTTTTCATTTTCCTAAGCTCCGAACATGTAGTTTACTCTTGTTTCATCAATCATGTTATCATGTAGGGAAACAATTAACAATATTTCCCAACAGGAAAATATATATATAAAATTTCAATTGGAGGCCAAGAGATTGAAAAAAATAGAAACTCACATTTGATTTTTTCGGGTATCTCTTCTACTGGCTGACTAATACATAAGTCATCGGATAGATAGTATATCTGAAGATATACATATATCGTATGCAAATAAATAACTTAGAAAGGTTCACAGAGAATTAACGGCAGAAAGTTTCATATTCTATATATAAATTCCCACACCGGGCGATGCTTTATTTCATTAAATGAATCGTGTGTTGTTCAGAGATAAAAATCCAACGACAAACGTTCTGCCACTGACTTCAGATTCATTGAGGGTACGTTACCGAACTAACAAAATCAGCATAAGGATTCGCCAAAGAAAAATTGTTTTAAAACAATTCTAAGTCTGGCGGAAATTTCTTAAGCTATTTGCCAGGAACTCTTTCGATACACTTTATCCCATAGAACGTAGACATCTCTCAAGAAACGAATTTTCTCTCTTTGTCCCCGAAGTTTTTACTCATTACTCCGTTTCAATTTGGAACATGACAGTACACTGAAGATGATTTCATTTCCTTCATCTCAGTCATGACCTGTCTCTTCAATTTTCCCCCCGGGACATAAATCCGTTTGTATACCTTATTTCACTTTTCACTCTCGTCTCCTTTATTTTTTTTACTTCCGTCTCCCTAACAATATTTGGCTTCTTCCTTATGGATCTTATGGCGGTTCTCAGAATAATTAGATTCCGTTTTTTTTTTATTCTTTTTACTTATTTTTTTATTCTTCGAAATAAAGTAGGATAATATAAGGGAGTGTAAAAGCTTCCTTTGAAATTGTTATAATTCACAGAAATTACTGTAAGATGCACAGAATTATACTTACTTTAATATTATAAATAATATTTTTCGTACTCTGGACCAAATATTTTTATATGTTCCTCATAGTTTAATGATAATTTGGCAATCCTTGTGATTAAACTATGAAGAACTTAAATAATAATTGAAAATAACACTACGGATTGAACATGATAAATTATGTTTCTCTCTAATCAAAAGTATTCTTAAGTATTAAAGGTATTCTTGGATTGAAAAAAAAAAAAAATCTAAATTATATGCAACGCAGGTTGCTATCTATGCCAGTTGTTAATTAATTCAGTATTTTTCGCTCTCTTTAATGTTTTTTTATAATATGAAGATTGCATTGAGTTTAGCATTAGTTTTATATTATTTCATTTTATTTATATTAATTTTAATTGTTTTAATAGTTGTTTACTCCTTATTTTACGTAGCTGGTTTATTTCTAATTTGTCATGATTTTATATCGTTGTAGCAGATTTCCCTTAAGAGAAATCGGCTATTGAGGTTGTACTCATGACACGATTTTCGAAAAAAAATTTTCAAATATCTATAAATCCTACCGAGCAGATGAAGTTTATTTATTTATTTGTCTGTTAACGCTCTAACGGTGACAATTTTCCTTTGAAATCTACTAAGCTCGATTTATTAGGGTTAAATTTAAACTAAAGATCAAGTTCCTTAATGACTGAAATCAGACAGGTGGGAAGTGGGGGTGGTGGCTTAGAGAGGGGAGAAATCAGAAAACCCAAAATATCATCGTTACTAAGAGTCTGATCGAAAAGGAATATCTGTCGTTAATGTAATTTTCGATAAATGTTGCTCTATAAACTTTTCCTTAATTTTGAATTTTAACCGAATTTTTCTTTAATTTGCAGGCTTTAGTAAACCTCGACTTTTAGTTATCTCTCTTTAATAACAAGCGAATATTTTATTAAATGTTCTATTCAAAGCTTAAATAACCAATATTGTTCGCAACAGATATTCACTATAGGAGATATATGCAAATAAGCTTTTTGATGAAGTCATCAATTAAGATGTAATTGACCGTCCATTTCTACTCTATCGTTTGTTGTTAGTATATAGAGAATATATGTTGAGATGAGATGTATATATCTCAAGCCAGCACGTGGGAAACCTGCTTAGTTTATACAACCCCCTCTGACGGATTTTGTTATTTCTAATGTTGTTAAGTTTGATTGGTTTCGTGTTTTTTTTTTTCTTTTATATCTTATTTGCACTGCTTTTATTTTATTGTATTTGCTCAATTTTAAAGTGTTGATTGCTAATTTCGTGAAGCTCTCTAAATAAATTGCAATTGAATAAATAATTAAACCTTGAGTCCTCGCAGCTGGTGAGTATTCCACCCTGTCCTGCATCTGCCATTTAATTTCAACCCTAAATTAAAGTTAACCAAACCAACCCATTTAAATATTCCCTCTCTGAGAATCAATTGACCTCTACTATTCTATATAATAAGGATTTTCTGTATTTATAAAATGATAATTTTTTTTGGTGTATGAATTTTGTTTACAACTACCAATTGCTGATGCTTACTAAGATTTGTGGAAAAGTTAAGAAAATATTATCTCTTACTGAATTTTCTATCCTATTTAGTCAGCATTAATGGTTGGTTTTTGGTCTATTATAAATTGTTTTTATATAAAGTCAAATCTTCAGTTGAATTTTGTATAAAAGCGATACATAAAACCCAGAAACAATTAGTAATAAATAATGAAAAAAATGCCTGAAAATTAGGTTCTGGTGAACTTATATAACAAGCGAAATGAGGAAGTAAAAACCTTTAAACGAAAGAAAAATATTATAATAAAATTGCCTTAAATCTGTACCGATTGCACCGAGAAAAGGGATCGTAAAGAGGCGAATCGCGGGATTACATGGTAAGGGAACATGTTTAAATAGGAATTTGGAATCTCACTAGAGTCCTACAATAAACAATTCGAATTTCCATGGAACAGGAGAACGGGTTTCGGCCAAACAACTGCATAAGATGTCCAGGAAGCACTTATTAACTTAACTGAACGATGTTCACTTCGGTTCTACATAGTAATAATCCAAGAGCTACGATATACAGTGTTTTACTATTTAAGCACATTCCTCTAAGCCGTCGAAGCCTGGGGGCTAATGCTCAAAAGGAACCACTACGCATTGCTACTTAAGGGTCAAAGACAGTTCTTTTAAGAATGTGCAAGGCATATCGGATAACCTCATACGAAGCAGTCCAAATTATAGCAGGTACCGCTCCGATTTACCTCGTAATACGGGCCAAGGTGACAGAAAGATGCATAATACGAGGATGGTGGCCTCCAACCTCTACACCGCCGGTGCTCCTAGACGAATTGACCATTGACAGAAATGAACCTAATTTTAGGAAGAGACAAAGGGAAGCATCGAAGAGGTATATCACTAGCAAGAGGGAGGAGCGGTGGCGTGACACCACCAAAGGGTCCACGACTAAGGCCTTCTTACATTCAGGATAGAAAGGGAATAGATGTACACCAACCACTTTATAAGCCAATTCCTGACCGGGCACGGTGATTTTGCAGAGTACCTACACAAATATCAAAGGAAGCAGCCCCAGGTGTGATTGCGGGATAATAATGAATCATCGCTGCACATAATCAAGGAATGCACGCTCTATGACCACAGCAGGCTGTGCCTAGTGAGAGCAGTATGCAGCTACTCCCCTGAACCGTGCGATTTGGTCAGCCCCGCAGAAAACTTTCAAGCATTTAAAAAATTCATTGATGAATGGAGGAAGAGGAAAAATAAATAAACGTAAAATCAAACATAACCAATCCTAGTCCTATCCCAACAACATAATGGCCTAAAGTGGCATTAGTGCAGCTAGCGCTAGGAGCCATTAAAAAAAAAAAAAAATAGGAATATGTTGATAGTTAACTTATGAAGTCAAGGACCGGAATCCCACAGAACTAGGGATGGTCCTTGCGAACAACCGAAACAAGCATCGGGCGCAGGTCTTTTATGTTCAAACTTCACAACATGGAACAAGAAATTAAAAAATATTTTAACTACTAAAAATAACAAACACATTTTTTTTAATGTCATTGCGTAGTTTAAGAAGAGTACATTTTTTATTTAAAAATAAACTCTGAGTAATTGAGTTATCCTCCATCCCACTATTTTAAGACTTGTGTTTGTCAAAGCCCCTTCTCCACATTACTCCTGGAAAATAGAATACTGACTTAGGAAGAAGTGTTTTACTTAAATTATTACAAAACGATGCTCAGTGGCAAACAATAAATACATAATATTGTTAGAATGGCTGCCTAGGGTTGTAGAACAAACATCTGGAGCTGTAAAAGCATCAAATATGTAAAAGCTTCAATCACTACAACCGAGACCCTCCGAATGTTTCAGAGTCTCTCCCCTCCATTTGTATACAACCTTTTCCCTACTCACATTAGACTCCTGTTCCTTCGGGAACGCGTTATTATTTCACGAGGGTTTCGATTCGCACACATACCTTTTGGAATTCTTATTGCTCAGCTGTTAACCCTGGTTACAACACGTACAAACCTGCGTGAAGCTATATAGTTAGAGTCTTGTGACGTCATCACCTCGACGATTTCGGCATATCAATCAGTAACGACATATTTGACAATAGTTGATTGAGTTCGTTCAGTCAATCTGGGCTTCATTTCTTCGTGGAAAGCGACACCAATCACGTCATCTTGGAAATTTATTAATTTGATTTCTTGGATTCTTTATTGCGTTTATCTATTGAGAACAGTTCACAACTGCTCAAAATTAGAATATGCATGGATTAAATCCACTCGTTCATTCAGTAGGACCAGAATATGAAGTTACTTTAGATCTGAAAGGAATGCCTTCATTTCTTTTTATTTTAGGCAGTTATTACATCAATGAAACACCTAATACTATTTTATTTATTTCATTTTTAACGCTATAGTTGGTGATTATAACTTAAGTACAAGTATTATGGTTGCGCGTGAGAAATCTGCTTCGTTAACGCATCCCCTGCTTGGCGTGCCGGCACTTTGGCACGAGGGATGATTAGGAGCGGTCTTGCTAATGCGAATAATCGGGGACAATAAAGCATGGAAATTGTGGGCCACAAAGCAGTAACGAGACCCCCAGAGCTAATGGCTGTGAAGCCGGCGAGCGTTGGCTGCAACGTATGCTCCTTGCAACGTGAACAGAGGCCGGTGGGGGTGGCTCGCCCCTTCGGAAATATGCGCTGCCGCATAGCTCGGCGTTCCAACGCGCTGATTCAGCCGAGGGGTGAGACTCGCTTTGGGGGTGGCGCACAATGGCAAAAATGTTTCATTTATCACCCGCTTGTCGGCAAGGACGTCCACCTCCCAAACACCCCACCCCCGCTCGGGGATTCCATCTTACAATTAACATGAAACTCCGGGGACGGTTGAGGCCATTGTGTGTCTCTCTGAGAGACGTGTGTGGTTGTGCTAAGCGTTCCCGCAGAGTCCTGTTTGTACGTAGCCCTTCGCTCAATAGGACATCAATAATGACGTTAAGTCCCCTTTGAAGTGGCTCCAAAGGCTTTGTTATAACCGGGGTACAGTCAACATTTGATATTGCCTTCACTGATTGGCTGAATGCCTCATCATAACAGTTTAACCTTTAAACAAATTATACAGCATAACTAAGTGATTTTTAGTAAATCAACAAATGTTTACAAAGTTAACTACCTTTGTTTGGCCATATCGCTTGTAATATCGCGGAATCCATGCACTTACTGTCCAAATGCGCCTATCATTTGTCAACTAATCTTGGCAACAGGCTGCGGAGGGATGACTGTATAACACCTCTGGCCTCGAGTTTTTTCTCACCACGCATACCTTTATTGGTTTGAATGGGATTTTCTTCATAATGCCTTTATTTCCGGAAAGCCTAACGCAGAACGCAACTAGAAACAACTACATTTCCGTGTAATCCTCTTACTCCCTTGTTCATTACCATGAATTTTTTACTTTTTTACTGGATCCATAATTCATCACTGTGCTATATTGGGAAGTAGTCGGAAATCTGTGCCACCGTTAAGATTTTTCGTTCTACTCCACTTTCGATGGTTGCCTGGCTATCTTAGTCTGGCAACTTCAGTTTGTTTAGATTTAGCTACGTAGGTCAGTGATGGAATAATTTACAAAACATATTTCCAATTAATGTACCGACTTCCCTATTTTGGAGAATGGATCAGTCCACACTATTCACAGTATTTTTTCTCTCATTAATTTCGAGAGTTTCTAAACCCTTTCCCTAACAGAAGAGTTCTCTATGTAACATTTTTAACAAGGTAAATTTAATCTGTCTTAAATATGCTGTCTACACGACATATAAAAAAACACATAAACTTATTATTGTCAATTAACATTAGCTAAATACATTTTTACATACGAATACAATTATTTGTATTATTAATGATTTTTTTAATTTAATTTCAGGTACTTTAGAAGAATAGTATGGCGAACCCTAGATAAGTATGTATCTTTAAGATTTTCAATTGTCTTTATTACAGATGGGTTATTCAAAATTAATCAATCTATAGTCTCACGATAGATAGCATAAATGGTAATGTTAATTAAATAAAAAGTTTATATATATATATTCTTTTTGAAATATCACAATTTCTATGAGGATTTCAAATAAATAATTTGAGGTGAGATGAGGATTAAATAATACTATACAGATAAAGTTATTTAATATTATTTAAAGCAATACTACAATAGAGTCATGTCATTCTTGAATATTACACACCACACACACACACACACACACACACACACACACACAAATATATATATATATATAGAGAGAGAGAGAGGGTGGGAGGGGGGAGTGTTTTATTATTTTATATTAATTTATAGCTTCATTATGCAAATTAGATTGTGCAACGAAGGGCGCAATTAAACTGCGCTACTTAGGTATAAATAATGAGGAATAAGAAAACATTTCTAGTCATATTTTATTATTACAGCATGAACGGAAATTATGAAAAATAAAAAATCTAAATATATCTTTTAATATTCATGATTGAGAAAGTATGTATATAACGACATTTATAAGTAACTTGTAATAAGATGAATATTTTGATCGGTTATTATAATATTATAACAGGGATATTTAAAATTTTTGAATTTGACTATACGAAATCTGTTCCTAAACCCTAAAGAAGTAAGTTATATGTACATAATGACTAAGTTATAGTAGCACTAAACGATCATATTAAAATCTTCTATTTATGTAATAGAATCGATGAATTTTTAATTTCGGGGTTTTCTTTCAATAATCGATAATACTGCTGTAAGTACTTTGCTTTATATATATATAGACGACCTACCACTAACAGACGATGAAATAGATAACTTAATTAAAAACTTAAAATAAAATATCTCGCCATTCATCGATGGTATAACTGGTGACATTTACAAACAAATATACAAATGTATTCCTACATTTTTAAATAAATTATATAAAACATGTTATCAAAGTGGTATTTTTTCTAGAATATGGAAACGGTCAAAATTAGTCCCCTTAAATAAACCTGGTAGGAATAAATGTGATATTTCATCAATTAGACCAATTTCGTTGAGCCCAACTGGTGAAAAAGTTTTAGAAAAAAACTTTAATTCAAGATTGCCCTATTATTTATATTCAAAATCATTAATGCATGATAACGAGTTTGGATTCACACTTAAAAAATCGACTAAAAAAGGAGGGGTGGGATTAAAATAAATAGGATACTTTTAAAGAACGAAAAAAAATTGTTAATTTTTTTTTACCCAGTAATTTCACACTTCCAAACAATATATATAAAATTCTCAAGAACATGAACATTTATTCAAAATGTGTATCCTTAACTGACTAAAATATTCAAATTTGAAGGGGTGGTGTTATTTTCAACTTACTCCTATTATTTTGTCCAAATTCGTTATGGCGCTTGGTTGTCACGCACTTGGGAATTACTCACATCCACTCTTCAAGGTCGTGTAATATCAGCGTTAGTCAGCTGAAGACAATTACCAATACCCTTTATTGCAAGGGGGAAATATGGACTTCCTAATTGGCCTTACGCCTTATTGTTTTTTTAAAAAAATAACCAAATTTCTATTACATTTTGTCGTACGTGTTTCGATTTTTCACTGAGGTCATACCCAATAAGGTTACTCATTATTCAGACTTCTTTTTAGTTATTTGTAAGAGTTATTATCTAACTCCCATTTTCAGAATACAGCCATTAGATGTGGTTACATTTCGTGATTATTATTGTCAGAGGTTTCGGTGGATGCAAAAGGCAATACTACATTCTGCGAATTTCATTTGTAATAGTTACCCGAGGATAGGTAAAGCTGTCAATTTTATCAGATGTTTATGAACTATCATTTTTGTTTTTAAGAAAAGAAAATGACAGATTTTTTCTGCCTCTCTCTCTGTCTCTCTCTCTCTCTCTCTCTCTCTCTCTCTCTCTCTATATATATATATATATATATATATATATATATATATATATATATATATATATGGTGTTGTTGTTTTGGGAGTTTTGGTCAGTGTTGGTAAAAAAATCTTAGTTCATTCCAATATTTCGAGAATATTTATTTTCTCTTATACAGGGCTGAAAAGTACAGTTAATACTTTATATATATATATATATATATATATATATATATATATATATATATATATAGCACATTGTTATTAGAGTGTAACAGATAGTGTTTGTGTTAATTCTACTTACCAAGACTAAAGATACTTAAAAACTATTGTACATTACTGTTGTACCTCTGTTTACATTAGGAGTACTAAGTATAACCTCCCCAAGTCTGTTATAATTAGTTTGGTCACTGCCTTATGTCTTTGTATCACTATAGTTTATTGTCTTTTGTTTGTCGAACAATATTACAATTATTATCCTGTAGCTATTTGATTCGTGAATGGCATTGATCTATAAAAGGGATATATAACAATAATTGTATTAGCACACAGAAATAATTAGTTGTAGCATAATAAAATAACAATAGCATTGTAACTTTAATATAACATGAAAATAGCTTTAACAAAATACAACAACAATTGTGATAACATATAGCAATAAGAAATGTAACATAGTAGAATAGCAATAATTGTAAAAACACACAATAATAGTTAGTTGTAGCGTAGTAAAGTAAAATAACACATTGTAACTTTAACATAACTTGAATATAACTTTAACATAATATAACAATAATTTTGATAACATATAGCAATAACAAATGTAACATGGTGGAATAACAATAATATATCAATTTTATTACTACATAAAAATAGCTTTAATAAAAAATAATAATATAACAATAATTATAATAATGCATATCGATAGTTGTAACTTAATCTAATAGCTACGGTATAATAATTATAATATAGTTCAACAAACAAAAGACAGTAAACTATAGTGATTCAAAGACATAAGGCAGTGACCAAGCTAAATATAACAGGTTCCAAGCCATTATTTGATTTAGCATACATATGTATGGGTCGTAATTTTAATTTGATCGTTACTAAAGCAGATATCTAAACGTTTTATGTAAAAACAAATATGAAATTAGTTACCGTCTGAAATCGGACCTGAGGGAACTGGGGCCGTAGAGGGGAATTTTGAAAATTCGAAATATCTCCGTTATTATACGTCGAATCGATAAAGTGTATAAAATCAATCGTATAGCAAATTAAATATTCTATAAATGTTGCAATGTACGTTTTTCACTATCTTGGTTATTAACCGAGATATTTGCAAGTTTTAGTTACAGTGAACCCCTGTTATATCATTAAGCATTTTATTTGAAGCCTAAATACCAAATATTTTTCTCATTAATCTTTTACGTTTTGAGATAAATACAAATAGGTGACGCACATTGGAAATCAGGGCCTTCGTTTTCTTTTAAATTCTTAACTTTCCCTTTGAAAAATCTCTCTCATTGCGCAGATATTCTGAAATGGATAGTAGTTCATTATGAGAGGTGATTTGAAACGGTATAGAGATGTTTCCCAGTGAATGTGGTTACGTTATCAGCACTTGGTAAAACAGACGTCGTCGAAGTACATGAAACTCATTTGCGGATTATCTGCCGAGTCTATCTAGTCTTAAGCTAATGAATGTGAAGAGTCTATCTGGGGAGTATCCCCGGCAAACTCGTCTAATGTAATTGCGGCACATTCAGCGGCCGGCGGGAGAACGCCAAACAATAGCGAGTAAGTTGTTATGGAGGCGATAGGATGAGATTAAGGATAGCAACACCCCGGAGAGAGAGTGAGAGAGAGAGAGAGAGAGAGAGAGAGAAGCGAGTAAAGGAGGCCTTGGGGAGACAAAGAGAAGTCTGTGGGCAAACAGCCGTAGGATCCTCTCGGCCAATCAGACAGATTGGACGAACCGGCCAAACATGAGGCCCTCCCCCCTCAACAAGCTCTAATTGAACATTTCTGTCTGGCTACGTTAGTGACTCAATCCTCATCCCTCTCTCCCTCCACTTTCGCCCGCAATCCCAGTGCGGCTCGAAACGTGTATCGCCTTTACAAAAGATCTCCCCTCACGCCCCACTCAATCTCGAGAATTGGCTGCGAGAGACTTCGGAACTTCGGGTTCCCCCGAATCATACCAAAGAATACTCTCCCGACCTTCGAGAAGAACATCCAACTCTTCCCGAAGAATACCATTTCGACCTTCGAGAAGAACATCCAACTCATCTCGAAGAATACCATTTCGACCTTCGAGAAGAACATCCAACTCTTCCCGAAGAATACCATTTCGACCTTCGAGAAGAACATCCAACTCTTCCCGAAGAATACCACCCCGACCTTCGAGAAGAACATCCAACTCTTCCCGAAGAATACCACCCCGACCTTCGAGAAGAACATCCAACTCTTCCCGAAGAATACCATTCCGACCTTCGAGAAGAACACCCAACTCTTCCCAAAGAACATCATCCTGTCCTTCGAGAAGAAAATTCAACGCTTCCAAAAAAGAGAAACGTAGATATTGGTAGGTTTAGCCAAATCTTATTCTTGACGAACCGAATCCTGTTAGATCAATATCATAGTCCTAGTGGTGACTGCGAGAAGAACATATCAATACTTGCAGGTACTTAGAAGGAATTTCGATTCACCTCTTATCGATGTAGTTGTTGCAGAAGTCAACTCCTGGTAGATGTTTCGATTATACGGAAGTCATGATTATGTAACTGAAATGAATCAGGAAATATGATACTATGAAGAGTTGTACCTTCCACAGAATGTAATAGTGTTTCCTAGCTTCAGTATAGCATTCTTCATGAATTCAATACGACAAATTACGCTTGACTGCAACTGACTTATCCGGAACTAGATAGGACGGTGAAGAAGGCAAAATTCATGAAGTAGGAAGGAATGAAAGTTAATATACTCCTCATTCATTTTCCATTTACGAACTCGACCTGTCTCATGGAACATGTAATCTATGTTTTGGACGTGGTCGCTGGAGATAAAGATACCTGATGTACTGCATATTAATAATATATCAGTTTAATATTGGCTGCTCAATAAGTATTTCATCATTGCTCCCCAGCAAACGTCATAAAAATCAAATGTTACTTTTATTCCTGAAAAAAACCTCTTAGGAAGTCGAATTTTGAACATCAGCATCAACCCAATAAATCAACAAACCCTGCTTGAATTTTAAGACAAGCACACTCACCAGCAAAATTCGACAGTTAAATATAGATATAGTGTCATCAATTTCTATCGTTATAGAATCATTTGGCTGATTTCCACTTTTCAAATTAGCTAATTACTGATATTCCAGGACATGAAGAGGGTTTTCTGAAACTGACGATGGAAAAAAACTTCATTCACAAGGCGCACTTCGCATTCGTTCTCGTATTCGCTCCTTCAGTAGAAGTATAGCCTTATGTTGATGAAATAAATGTAGGAATGTTTGGAAATACATTATAGGCATGTACGTGTATACAAATGTGTGTGTGTTTATGCGTTTGGAACCATTTTTTTCCGAATATACTTCGGGAAATCACTTATAAACCAGATCTCTCGTGTTGACTAATTTTTTCCTAATTCCGAGTTTTTAATCACTAAAAGTCAATAGGGGCGCAAAACACTTTTAATACACGTTAACCACTTACATTTAACGATTCAAATAAATAAATGAAAATCTTGTTTAAACCCCATTTCACTGGAATGAAGGAAAAACTATTTCAAGGAAAGCTGGTTTTGCTATGAATATTTCGAACGAATATATTACTAAATTGAGCGCTTGGGGGCTTGTAAATACTATCGCATAAAGCAAACAGACCCACCGCCAACTGATTTTAAAATATTCTGTAAACGTTTTTACATTCTATCAAGTCAAATAAAATGTATACACCATTTCATTCAGCTAGTTCTTGTGATTTTTTTTTCAATAGTACAGTATATTAAATTAATTAAACTCTACCTATTTCTCTAGATGTACCACTATTTATCTGACACCTTTCGAATTGCTTTGAACTCAATTTGAATATTATGTATTATATGACAAGCATTAAATATTTCATGATTTTTTTTAAGCGTTTTATGTTTGGTTAAATGTAACATTTCCTTTGTGCATATATTCTTACTCATTTTATATATTATTGTGTTTAAACTCGAAGTGTTTCAATCTGTTTTAGCTTCGAGTTATTTCAGAAAATATATTTACGGAAATTATTTAAAATTAGTTGGGTATTTTACCTGGAGTTCTTCGGAGAGGCGAAGTTTGGGCTGGTGAAGTTTTGCCTGAAAGATATAGTTTCATGTTTCTCAAGCTTGAATGTGTAGACATAATGAAAAGTAAAACCAATAATTTTAAATTTGTAAAAAAAAAAAAACGAAGTAAATTTTGTAAATAGGCTTCTAAAGTACATGAAAAATTTAGATCCCTACTAATTCATGATTATAAATTTATCTTCCTGTTATTATAACATATGGTTTGATAAAACAGGTGTTTTACAATATGATTATATTATAAAGTGTTTCACTTTGCACACTTATACTTTGAGCTGAGGGCTTCCCTGCCAATAGTCAGTTAGTTAGCAACAGACACCGTAAATAAAATCCTATGTTCAAACCTCCCTGGAAAAAAAGTGTTAACCTACAGGTAACCAACCAAAACTAGCTGTTGAGGCATTAAAAATGCGTTAATTATTTATTAACCACGTTAACTATATATTAAGATAACCGCAGAAATGAGCCTTACAGAAGTGTAGCCACTAGTATTCAGTGTAGTATTAAGGATCAATAAAAAGGCCTTGTTCTCTACTATAGTTTTTAATTTATGCAAAGTGCACTTTCAGAATCAACGCTCCATCATCAGTGCCTGCTGACAAATAATAACCTTAAGTCTTACTAATAAACATAGCACGGCCAACGGAGGAAAAAAAAACAAAACAATAAAAACATTAAAACCAAATCTTATCCAGGATAAAGCCAACAGGGAATTTAAAAAAAATAGCCAACTAATAAAAATTAAAAACGATAAGCGTTTGTCAGAGATAAAAACTTAACGTCTATTAATTAAAAACAGTCAAATTACAGATTCGAAAACTATATTTACATTTCACAGTGGGGGAAAAAAAAAACTGAAATGCACACCAGAGGAACTGTAATGCAAATTAAAAACTAAAAAATAAAAAACACAACACCTTTTATTGATCCTAATCAATTCCTCTGCCATCCATCATTTCAGGAGAATTAAAAATGCGTTATTTATTTTGGAAAAATGCATATTTTTTTTTTTTTAGAAACAAATTGCATCCAATTTATACCTGCTCCTGTTGGAGAGTTAAAAATGCGTTAATTATAATATATAAATGCATTTACATAAAATGCCTATTATTTACATACATATTTATTACGTCCTCTACGTACTA
Organism: Riptortus pedestris; assembly: GCA_019009955.1. Lineage (NCBI taxonomy): Eukaryota > Metazoa > Arthropoda > Insecta > Hemiptera > Alydidae > Riptortus > Riptortus pedestris. Next base: position 128,295,697 of record CM032230.1, on the reverse strand, counting down.
GTACGGAAAATGATACTAGTCATCACGCTGGAATTTTTTTCTATGTGAGCCGTAGGATTTAGTTGATACCACTTCCAGGCGTCGGATTTTTATTTATTTCTAGACAGAAGAAGACTATATGTATATATATATATATATATATATATATATATAAAATTGTAACCTCTGTCTGTACATTGATTTTTTTCACGAAATTTCACGATAACTTTTCGTTTCACATGTCATAGACACCATAACTGCATTTTGTTTCTTTGGTGTCTGTTTGTTTGTTTATTTGTTTGTTTGTTTGTTACCTTTTCACGCATAAACGGCTGAACCGAATTTTATGAAACTTGGTATGTATATTACTACTAGTCCAACTTGGACTTTAGGCTATACTAATATTCTCTGAGACGAACAGGAGTGGGGGTTATAAGGGAGGCCTGAAATTAAAAATAGCGATATTTCGTTTCCTATTGGTTTTTTGGCAAATATGCATATAAAAAAAGTTGTTTATTTTGTTATTTAGAGTAACTTTTGTTATATACACTTTTTTCGTATACCGACTATAAAAGTGTTATACACAAAAAATTATAGCGGGAGTCAATAATTTTATTTGGCACAAAAAACTCAACCGAACTAAACCAAACTTGGTATGTGAATTAGTACTAACGCCTTCCTTATAACAAGCCATACTAACATTTCTAGGGAAGGCAGGAGTGGGGGTTATAAGGGAGGTCTGAAATTAAAAATAGTGATATTTCGTTTCCTATTGGGGTTTCGGCAAATATGTACACAACAAAAGTTGTTTATTTTCTTATTTAGAGAAACTTTTGTTATATACAATATCGTCGTATACCGAAGTATAAAGGCGTTATAGGCTAAAAATTATACCGGGAGCAACAATTTTATTTGGCACAAAAGACTCAACTGAACTAAATAAAACACTCGGTATGTGTATTAGCACTAACGCCATCCTTATAATAAACCCTACTAACATTTCTAGGAACGGGCAGGAGTGGGGGTTATAAGGGAGGCCTGAATTTACAATTTTTTTTATTAACAAATCCACAGAAACGACGGGTATTAGCCCTAAACACTGGGACGGGTAAATGTTAAAATATTGTGTAAAGGAAAGCCTTGCCAAAAAAATACCATCACCATACAACCTCAAATCAATTCCCGGGCGAAGCCGGGTATCTGAGCTAGTGTATATATATATATATATATATATATATATATATATATATATATATATATATATATATATATCTATGTGTATATCACAGTCGACTCTCGCTATCACGAAATTCCACGGGACTGCCATTTTTGTTCTTGTTATGTATAGTTTGTCTTAGGCATTGTTGGAGTTATAGAGGTGAACTAAATGAAAATTCGTGTTACAGAGGTAAAAAAATGTACTGTGATTTATTCCCTACATCTTCTACAAATCTACATAATCATAATATTTTAAGAATATTTTAATGAATTAAAATATGTATATATACATAATTAAAAAAAAACAACGGTAAAACACAGAAAACAGAAAATATATTATTAATTCCACTCATTAATAAGTCCTTAATCTTCCTTTGCTTAAAACTGAAAAACACTATCAGCCATAATGTTGATTAAAATAAAAAAAACTTTTCGCACTCATTCTCGAATATTTCATGCACAAACAGTCGAAACTACATAAATCAAAACGCTCCACACAAAGTCAACAGACCTGAGACGAGACTGCAAACAGACTAAAGGTTTTTTTCCCCGGTTATGTCTCACCGACCTGAACGCCGGGATTTCGTGTTAAACAAATCCATTCTGAGAACATCGTGATATAGAGGTAATGCGCTAATCAAATTTGTCTTATCTACTGAACTTCGAGTTACAGAGGTAATTTTTGTCTCTCTTCGTGTTATAGAGGGAAAATATAACCGGAAAATTAGTTCGTGTTACGTATGGTAATTTCTTCGTGTTAGACAGGTTTTTCCAAGGGGATTAAAAATAATTCCTGATATCGAGGATTTCGTGTTATCTAGGTTCGTGTTAGCGAGAGTCGACATATATATATATATATATATATATATATATATATATATATATATATATATATATATATAGTTTTAAACAGGCAATTGGACTTTACCAAGAGCGATTCAGAGATTACAATAGAACTATTAGCTGTATTATTATGATACTTTAAGTTGTTTAATCAGAGGCAAGAGACTGCGACTGTTCGGCTCTCTATTCTGAAATACCTCTATTTTAAAACTTCACGTGGGAAATCTGCTTAGTTAACGTAGCCCCTGCGTGACGGACTTTTAGCAGATTTCCCTTAAGAGAAATCAGCTATTGAGGTTGTACTCATGACGGAATTTTCGACACTTTTCTTCAAATGTCCATCAATCCTACCTAGTAGATGAAGAAAATGAGGTCCGCTCAAAACTGTTTATATACATGTGTCTGTTACCGCTCTAGCGGTCGCAATTTTTGATTGATCGTTACCAAACTCGATATTTAGTCGTTTTATGTAAAAAGAAAGATCAAGTTCGTTAATGGCTGAAACCGAACCAGTGGGAGGGGGGGGTTTAGAGGGGAGGATTTTCTAAAATTCGAAATATCTCCGTTACTATACGTCGGATCGAAAAATTTTTCAGAACAAATCCTATTGCAAATTAAATTTACTATAAATATTGTTATATACATTTGTTCTCTATCTTGAATATTAACCGAGATATTTGCATTTTTATTAAGTGTAACGGACCAGCTATGGTTCCCGCCGAAAGCTAGTTCGGCCTCTTCCGTTACTGATCAGCACTCGTATGGAGATTTTTCTATTGCATAACTTTACGTGGGAAATCTGCTTAGTTTACGTAGCCCCTGCTTGACGGACTTTTAGAAATTGAGAATGAGACGTCTTATGAGCAGTTTACGTCTCAACTTTTGCTTGTAGTGGGCCCTGAGACATTGAGGAATATAGGATAGAAAGTGCTCATACCATCATCTGTGCTGGAATGGCAGGTGTCATTCCTACATGTGGGAAATCTGCTTAGTGCCCGCAACTCCTGCGTGATGGATGTTTAAAAATACTCTGTTTGGGTAAATTTCGCGATTTGTGAAAAATGTGTTCTAATCTCCTTCGCCTAGATGATGAAAATGCCGTCCCTTCTAATTTATAAATATATCTGTCACTCCTTTAATGATTTTAATTTTGCTTTGATCTTTACCAAATCGATATAAAGCATTTCATGTAAACTAAATATAAAGTGGGGTCTTGACTGAAATCAGGACAGGGAGAGAAGAAGGTGTTAGAGGTGGAAGTTTCAAATATCTCTTTTCCCAATAATCAGATCGAAGAATCTCATATGGGTAAACTTTTTGGAAATTTGAATTTCTAAAATTGTTTTTTTTTTTTAACTCGTTAATTAAACAAGTTATTTCTGTTTTCTAGTTCTCTCTCTTCGTGTTATAGAGGGAAAATATAACCGGAAAATTAGTTCGTGTTACGTATGGTAATTTCTTCGTGTTAGACAGGTTTTTCCAAGGGGATTAAAAATAATTCCTGATATCGAGGATTTCGTGTTATCTAGGTTCGTGTTAGCGAGAGTCGACATATATATATATATATATATATATATATATATAGTTTTAAACAGGCAATTGGACTTTACCAAGAGCGATTCAGAGATTACAATAGAACTATTAGCTGTATTATTATGATACTTTAAGTTGTTTAATCACAGGCAAGAGGGTTTCATTTATCTTTAGATCCTTCAACTGTGAATAATATAATTATTTGCTGAATGCACTTCTAACGTCATTAATTTCTATGATCAAATCTTAGTGGTCTTGGCTCGCTTTAATGAAGGGGGGGGGAGGTAGCGGTAGATTTGTCAGGAGCTGCGGTAAAGCTGACAGAGAGAAAGAGAGAGAGAGAGACAGGGAGAGAGAGAGAGAGAGAGAGAGAGAGAGAGAGAGAGAGAGAGAGAGAGAGAGAGAGAGAGAGAGAGCGTAAAAGGGCACTTCCTCCCCTTTAGCTTGAGCCGTGTGGGGGTGGGGGTTGAGGAGAGACTTTCAGTCAATCATAATTGGTTTTGTTAAGGCCACCTTGTCCCACAACCAATGGCATTTCAAAATCGGTCCCACCCCCTTTGGTGTTATATACATATTTGCATATTGGTGTTTATATCTAACACTTCCTTTAAATTGCGTTAATAGGTATAAGAAACCCGAGGCGTTATATACTAGCAGATTTCCATTAAGAAAAATCCGCAGTTATCTTGTACTGAATATTGTGGAATGACTTCAATTATCCACCAAGCCTACTAATTATATGAGGTAAACGATTTTCTAATTTATGTATAAATACTCGTTCACTCGCTTGCGAGAGCTTTCTTTATTTGGCGGTTATCATATTTGGCATTTAATCGTTTTATCTAAAAGTGGATTTGGATTTATTTATTTTTGGACATCACATCAAAGGTGATTTACCCTTTCAAAAGTCAAAAATGATTCAATAACAAAATTGAAATAAATTAGAAATAGTAACCAGTAACAATATGAAATAACAAAAGTAACATAAATGGACATAATAATAAATTCAAATAATTACGATCAGAATAAATAAAATAAATTTAAAAAACATTTAGCGATAAGCACAGTGGTGACAAATGATTGTTGTAATTTCCACCTTCAGGGTAGCTTATATATATACATTCACAACTGTATGGAGTTCGTTGGAGGTTTCGAGGAGAGGTGAAGCGCATATATACCTCTTTTGAATAGAGAAATGTTGTATTTTTAATTTTGTTAATAAAAGTAATGTCATTCAATTTTGTATTCTAAAACTTTTTCTGTAACTCTAATATTGACTATGTCCTCTGCAGTAGGGTGTCTGGATAATATATTTATTTAGGTGAGTCACAATTTGAGCGATGCACGCTGTTTCTTATTATAAAAATAAAATAGTCGGCAATGTTACGTTATAATATAAAAAAATATGTTAAAATACCTCTAGGTAAAAGAACTGCAACGGTTTCTCCAGTGGACATTAATAGGAACAGAAACGCCAATTCTTCAATCCATCAGTTCAATGTTTAAGTGTTAAATTTGGTTGAAAATTTGTGTCTCTTGGAGGTGTTCTATGATTGTCGCAATGTATTGAGTGTCACTTTCTTGTTTACAACCTTTAGTGAACCCCCACTTCTACTGATCGGATTTTAACAGATTTCCCTTAAGGGAAATCAGCTACTGAGGTCGTACTCATGACGCGATTTTCGAAAAATGTCTTCAAATATCCATCGATCCTACCCAGGACATGACGAAAATGAGGTCCGTTCAAAATTATATATATATATATATATATATATATATATATATATATATATATATATATATATATATATATAAATATATATATATATATATATATTTGTTTGTTAACGCTCTAGCGGTCGCAATTTTTGTTTGATCGTTACCAAACTCGAAATTTAATCGTTTTATGTAAAAAGGAAGATCAAGTTCGTTAATGGCTGAAATCGGACAAGTGGGAGGGGGAGGGTTTAGAGGGGGGATTTTTGAAAATTCGAAATATCTCCGTTACTATACGTCGGATCGAAAAATTGTATAAAACCAATCCTATTGCAAATTAAATTTACTATAAATATTGTTATATACATTTATTCTCTATCTTGAATATTAACCGAGATATTTGCATTTTTATTAAGTGTAACGGACGAGCTATGGTTCCCGCCGAAAGCTAGTTCGGCCTCTTCCGTAACTGATCGGCACTCGTATGAAGATTTCTCTATTGTATAACTTTACGTGGGAAATCTGCTTAGTTTACGTAGCTCCTGCGTGATGGATGTTTAAAAATACACTGTTTGGGTAAATTTCGCGATTTGTGAAAAATGTGTTCTAATCTCCTTCGCCTAGATGATGAAAATGCCGTCCCTTCTAATATATAAATATATCTGTTACTCCTTTAATGATTTTAATTTTGCTTTGATCTTTACCAAATCGATATAAAGCATTTCATGTAAACTAAATATAAAGTGGGGTTTTGACTGAAATCAGGACAGGGAGAGAAGAAGGTGTTAGAGGTTGAATTTGAAAGCTTCAAATATCTCTTTTCCCGATAATCAGATCGAAGAATCTCATATGGGCAAACCTTTTGAAAATTTGAATTCTAAAATTGTTTTTTTTTATTTAACTCGTTAATTAAACAAGTTATTTCTGTTTTCTAGTCCGTACTCTCAACTATGTCATTCGCAGCCCTGTGTACTGCTTAAATTCAATTCATAGGATTCTTATTACGTAAGAATTCGAGAACAGAATGCAGTGTGTCGTGAAATGTGCTTCATTTAAGCAAGTGGAAATCTGCTTAGCTTACGCTACACCTGTGGGTTAGACTTTTACATTGAGCCCATAGACTGTAAGATCTGTTGCAGGTCCTCATGGCAATTTTATTATATTATATCCACTCAGCCAAACTTCAAATCTACTTACCTTCCCGTTATTTGTTGAATAATGAATAATTCAATGAAGGGATTATTTTAAACCTTAAATTCTCAGTAGGAGGAAATAAGTAATCTTCCATTAAACAGAAGATTATGGCCCATTAGTGTAAGCAGATTGAATATTTGCCTCGAATTTTACGTCAGATTTATTCAGAATATTACGTTCTACGGGAAGTGATTTGGTTGTATTTTTGAATTACTGCTCTCGAGTGTTTAATTCTTCGTGAGTGTTAATAATGATAATAACTTGAACACGAATTTCCAAACAACAAAATAAACTGCTATCAACAAAAATTGTTTTGAAAAGGCAATTTAACTGTACATATCCCTTATAGGTGTTTCATGTAAAAATAAAGACCAAGTTCGTCAATGGAAGGGGGTGTTTAGAGGTGGTAAATTCTGAAAATTCAAAATATCTCCCTTATTATAAGTCGGCTCGAAAATTGTATAGGAATAATCTTATGGCAAGTGATATTTACTGCAAGGCTAGTTATTTACATTTTTTTCGCTCTCTTGATTATTAATCGAGATATACATATGTATTTTTTTTTTAGTTTTCAGCCTTCAGTAAACTCCCACTTTTGCCCGTGCCATATGAACAGTATGTTGAAGAAACAATAGATTGTAAGCTCAAATGCCAAATGCTGTTTTCATTGAACTTTCACTGTGTGAGATACATGGAAATTCGGAGTTCGTTGGGGTCAACAATTTTGATTTTGTTTTCTCGACTCAAAAGTGTTTATTTGATCTTAACCATACTTAATATAGAACTATTTTATTCGACAATAAAGGTCATATTAGTTAATGGCTGAAACAGGACGATGAATTGGTGGGGGGGGGGATTTGATCGTGGTTTTGTGCGATCAGCTGCATTGATCCACACGATTTCCGGCCCAAAGACTCTTGCCCATTTTTTTAGGTCGTCCAGATCTGGGAATGAAGAAGGAGACTTCATACCTTACTCTTCAGTGTTCCACAAGAAAGCTCACGATTCACTTATATAGAATTTCCTAAACTATCACTGTCCTTATGGTTGAATATTAGTGGTCTTAGAGTCAGCTATTAATGTTCATGCGCTACTTATTTCGAATTATTTTATTTTATGGAGAATATTACAGTCCTCATTTAAATGCATTTTGTAATGTGATATGTACAATACAATCGTCCTCCATCATTCTCGACAGATGCTACACCCTTTCACCACAATGAGAGGAGCAGCCTCTCCCTGCCTGGCAAGGAAGTCAAGAGCTAAGGAGGAATGGTAGAAGATCTCTGGATCATTGTCTCTTGAGGTGCCGTAGAGGGGGATATGGATGAGTGGTATTGGAAAGGGCTAGGACTTCTGGATTAGGATGATTGGATAGCTCCTGTGGAATGTTTTGAATCTTAAGGGATTTGGTCTTTACAAATGGGATATTAAGATCTTTATGGAGGGTGTGGTTGGTGATATAATATGGAGCATCTACTATGGTGCGCAGGACTTTGGATTGGAAAGTCTGGATGCGTCTGATGTTCGTAGGTTTTGCTGTACCTCACACTTCTATTGCGTATGTCAGTATTGCTTTAAGTAGTAACTTGTATACTGTTAATAACTTATTTCAGGTCGCATATGACTTTAGGATAATTGGGGCCATATGTGAGGTCAGTGTAACCACAGATCGTATATCTACACAGAAAAGGGTTTGTAAGAAAATATATCGTAACCAACATACATATGCTAGTTCCTACTCCTGTGAATGGTTCTATAAGATGGTTGTCCATGTTTCATCTTGGACTATAGCGAAGGAGAGAGTTGTTTGAGATCTACTATCCAAGTAGATTTGCGCTAAAATAAGTCTAGAAAAGGTGTGATATATATATTTATATTTATCCTAAGCTGAGCTCACAGAATATTTACACAGGTCCACCGGTGGCTACTGCAAAGTATGTTAGGCCCATATATTGACCCAAAGGCCTGGGGCGTATCTCGAAGAGATACACCCTGTCCGAAGATATATTCTCATACAAAAAATAAAAAATAAAATATTATTTATTTGTCCAGCAAAGTATAATTCACAAGACTTAAGTACAAAATTTAAAATAAAATTTATGTCATTCACATTTAAGTAATTACATCTCATTAAACTTATTTGAAAGTAGAATTAAATAAATAATTACAAGTAAATTCAAATGGATTCGTAGAAGAGAGTCTTGAAGTAGCCGTGGTTAAATAGCTCAGTGCTACTTCCCCATTCCTATATAAGTGATTTAATGATCTCTGAAAGCGGAATGTAGCATTATTCATGATGTGAAAGTTACTTGAAACTCCAAGCCCTGCTCTTAAATATTTTATTTATTTCTCTTTATTTTTATTTTATTTTTTCCATAGTAGCTATTGAAGTTGCATTCATGACTTTGAGTGATTCAATATTCAAAATATCTCTATACAACGAATCATATTGAAAATGTAATGTTTTAAATACACTTTTTCTTTTTTTCCAATATTACCTGAAATATTTGCATGTTCTAATTTTCAGCCTTCAGTATAAAACCCAGTATTAACCTTCAAACTTTCACAATAAACTAATTTATAATGAAACGCCTTATTTCAAGTTTAAATACCAAATATGAGTATTGGTTTCAACTTGACTTCATTATGTGAGTTACATGTAGTGTGATTAATTAAGATTTTCAGATCATACTAATTCTGAAATTGGACAAAGGATGGGGTGGGGGGTTGTCGAAAATTAAACAAATCTACTTTATCTTCAGAAAAATAGAATGTATGGTGAGATGAGATCACAGCAGTGTGTCATAACAGCACCAGGGAAATCTGCTTAGTTTGTTCAGCTCCTACGCGACTTTTTTCCATCTTGGTCGCGTGCCGATAAAGACCTGAAAACATCGTTTTTTTTTAAAAGTCTTATAGGTTATTGAAACGAACTGTTTCTTTATTTGTGATTCAGAATTGTGGAAAGATTGCCTTGCTCTTTAGTCCTAATCTTGGATATTGCCGATTATTTTGTTTCTTTGACCATGGACTTTCATGATTATTGCTGGTCATTTTACTTATTTCAATTATTTCTCAAAACTTTGCCCAAACAAATATGATTCTAGAAAAGGAAGATGTAGTTTTATTTCGATGTAGTTTTGCTTCTCTATTTCTTTGTTTTACACTACCATTTTTTTTTACAATATATTTTGGGGTGAACTACGAAATATTATTAAACTATAGATTTTTTTTAATAATAGAATATTTCAATTTTAATTTTTGGAAACATTTCTTTAAGGTTAGTGTGCTACAAAGGGTGTAGTGTATGTTTTCTTGATTGATGCTTAAGAAATTCATAATCATTAATATGATCAATATTCGACTCATAATTTTCAATATAATGTTGAGCGGTCGATATTGCAGGATCCAGTAATTAGGAAACTGAAATTTGTTGTAGAATACTATTTTTTTTATATTATATTTTTACATCGATCACTCAACGGTAGGTTGAATATGATTGTATGTTACTTGAATTAACATAAAACATTCATTCAGGCATAAAAAGCATAATTACTATCTGAGCTCATCCAAAGAAAAGATCTAATGTCGATTAATGTCAACGATACTTGACGCATTAATTAAATTAAATGTAAAACCTAGATGAAATATGATCTGTAAAAATATGAGACTGTAAAATAGAAAATAAGATGGATCAGCTGACAGGACGAAACACATCGTGGATTTTATTAAATTACCCGCCATTTCCTGGCTATTTGTGAGGGGAGCTGGCTTCGGCGGGGGTTGTTCCGTATTCAGAAGGTCGAGCCTGTCTTTTTTGTCAGATTTAGCGGAAAGCAATTTTCTCCAGGATCATCCTTCTCCCCAGGATCGGAATTCTAACTTAGCCTCCTCGCCCCGCGTTTACCGATGAGCACCCCCCTGCCACCCCTCTTAATTTATCAGCGAAATCCGCTGCAGTAAAATTTGATATATAAAAAATCCATTTGGGGATGAAAAGAAGTCATCCAACTAGGTAGAATTTACTTTATTGGACTTTCAGCACATCGAAGACTTTTTTCCAAAGCTGAAAACAACAGACATGCATTAAATTACACAATATAGATCAGTACAGGATTAATCACTAAAAAATATTATTACCCAATAACTATTTAACATATTAAAAGTAGCTACTATATTTAAAAATACAAAAATAAAAATAGCCGTGAATTTGTATAAAAGTTTATGTCATGTATATCTATCAACAAATCATGTATTGAAAAATAAAATGAATATATTTTTATTTATTATTTATATAAATATTAAAAAAATCAGATCACTAGTATCTGTTTTTTTATTTTAGTACTACTCATATGATCTTCTCTTTCCATCACTAAGCCAACTTAAATATGAAGTTAGGGCTAGATGAGCTAGTAATTATTTTTATTAAGATTAGCGTTGTATTGGAAATAAACGTCCATCGTGCAGGAGCCGCGTAAACTAACCGACATTTGAAACGGGTGATTACCAAAGGCTGAAAACAGGAAAGTACACTCCTTTAATTTTTATTATTATTATTTATTAACGTTCACTTTTTGCAACTTAGGCTAATCGGGACAGGTTATCTACAGGTTACCACCCTTTTCTAGCCAGGGTGGGAATTTAGGACGTTATTTAATGAATTTCGTCACTAAATAATTTCCTTTGCCCAGGCGGGAATCGAACTCGCACTCTAGGTTTACCATGTGGGATAAAGCTCAACGCTTAAACTCGCATGGCTAACCTGAGCCCCCGTTTAATTTTTGAGACACAACTAGATGTCTGGAACTAGCAGTTTAACGAGATCGGTAATATTGCTCGATCGGACTCATAATAAATGAGTTATTTTGAAATCATCTATCTGTCGTTAACGAATTTGAGCTTTTGTGTTGAACAAAACGTTTAAATATGGTCATTTTTGAGTCAAGACGTAAAACCTAATGGCGGGCATTGTGGCCGCTGGAGCAATAACAGACAAGAATGTATAGTACTATAATCAAAGTATTTTTGTACTGACCGTGTGTTCATGTTTCTGGCCAACGTTTCGCTACATACTTCTAGCATCCTTAGGACTAATTTCAGGTGTATGTAACTTTCTTACCCTCTTCTCCCTGATAACTTGAAATACTGTCTTGAAATGCGTTCTTTGTTTGTTTATTTCTTTCTGGGATGAACATTAGGATTCCAAAGCTTACTCGATCTATAACCCTCTTCTCTGCTTAAGTTGATAGGACATTTTACTGTTTAGACTCCTTCTTGTTCGATTCATTCCTGGTAGCGATCCATTTTTGCCAGCACTTTGACTTCATTAAATTGCCTTCAGTCCGAAACATTTCACACTTTTGACATGTTCTCCAGATACGTCTAGGGAACATCCGCTCTCATTACAAAACCTACATGAGCAATTATTTCATTTATAATGCCTTCCTTTTTCAATCCTTTGAATTTTCACAGTAACTGTTGACTGCTATTCTGCTCATTTTAATTATGTAAAAGTTATTTCCGATAAAAGTACTTTTTAAAAGGTCTGTCATGTTTACTTAATACTTAACTGGCGCCCGAACAAGAGCCTCACATATGTATAGTTTTAAAAGGACCTCATGACAGTAACCTCTTAGAAAGGGTCAATGGACATTTTTCAATAATAATTAAGCTGAATAGCAGATTTCCCTTATGAGAAATCTGCTGCCGGTATAGCGTGGATATATATAGATTAGGAGTGGTGACAAGATAGTGCCGTGCGGAATTCCTGTGTATCGGGCAATCAGGAGGGCTGATGGGATCGGGGGGCCGAAGCTCGTCAATCACCCGGTGGCCAAGATGCATTAGCTAACGCTCAGAGCTAATCTACTGGTCGGTCAGCTGATGGTTATCCCTGGCACTAAACCTCAGCCGTTGAAAAAGGAGATCTCCGGCATATCCGCCGACTCCCAGCAGCTTCCGGCAAGGCTTAATCACGTTTTTCCCCTTTTGCCCGCAAAACCCGAAACCTCTCTCCCTCTGTCTAAACCGCTGGTTATTAGCGCCATTCCTTTTGGCTAGACCACTCACACTCAAGCTTTCTGTTGTGCCCTCACAGCTTTCCACATTTTTCCCATTGAAAATAGTATCTCAAACATCTATTTATTATCTCTCTCTCTCCCTCTCTCCCTCTCTCTCTCTCTCTCTCTCTCTCTCTCTCTCTCTCTCTCTCTCTCTCTCTCTCTCTCTCTCTCTCTCTCTCTCTCTCTCTCTCTCTCTCTCTCTCTCTCTCTCTCTCTCTCTCTCTCTCTCTCTCTCTCTCTCTCTCTCCCTCTCTCTCTCTCTCTCTCTCTCTCTCTCTCTCTCTCTCTCTCCTCTCTCTCTCTCTCTCTCTCTCTCTCTCTCTCTCTCTCTCTCTCTCTCTCTCTCTCTCTCTCTCTCTCTCTCTCTCTCTCTCTCTCTCTCTCTCTCTGCCTCCCTTCCGCCTCCCACTCTCTCTTGCTCTACTTCTTTCTACGATGTAAAGTAAGTATTGCTATCAAGAAAATGTTTGGTAAGCAGATCTCAACGGAATTACCTCTTGACTCATTTTGACCAGTTCGGGCGTGCACCGCCTTTATCTCGCGTAAATCAAAAAGTCTATCGCTCAGGACATGCATATAACGAATTAGATTTCTCACGTGTGGTATGACACATTATTCATCACTTTCAACACATATTTTCTATTTCTAAGTGAAATCCGGTAAATAGAAAGGAGAGTTTACTGAAGTCAAAAAAGAAGAAAGCACGAAATACTGGCTTAATATTTAAGCGACGAAAAATCGCTTATAACACTATTTGTAGAGCATTAATAGTTTAGGAAATTTGGTTCTATGAACATTTTCGATCCAACTCATTATAACGAAGATATTTTGGATTTTCGAATCCTCCTATAAGCCCCCCCCCCACCTCGTTCCTGGCCGGATTTCGGTCATTTACATCAATGAACATTAGTGTTGAATTAAACTGTTAAATATCGATTATGGTATGCATCAAATAAACATTTTTGAGTGATGAAATAAAGTCTTGATTGGTGACGTCATCCTACAACGTATTTTCACCTTTTACCAATGTAAAAGTTAAATAAGAACAATATTTGGTATTTGAGCTTCAAATAAAGTGATTCATGTTATAACAGCATATTGTTAATATTGCATGAGTAAGGGAGAATTAAACATATAATGTTTAAATTTGAAGTTTCGTAACGATCAAACGAATATTGAGACCGCTATATAATAAACTGGGTTTATTTTCATATTCTAGGTAGGATCGATGGACATTTGAGGAAATTTTTCGAAATCGGTTCATGTGCACAGGCTCAATAATTGCTTTCACCCTGTCAGAAAAGTTAAAAAAGTGTCATTTGACGCCATGTGAGTAATTAAAGAAATCGCTTAATTTGTAAGTTTCGTTTCACTAATTGAATGTGAGAAATATCAATATTGTTCGCTACGGAATACAATTAAGAGAAGCAGTTACTTGTAAGAATGCTTCCCAACTGAAACCCGTCCACTGCTAGAGAAGAAGGTTTTTAGAACAAAAAATGGAAGAGGAATTTTTTTTTCTCTACCCATCACTCAGTATAAGTGGAAACTGTCTTTTACCCCCTGAGAATGACAATATGTCACACCCGAATAAGTGATAAACACATAACAAAACAAGTGTCACAATACAAACCCGGATATGGCTCCAATCTAATATTATATATTATTCAGGAAAAGGAAAACGTAATGTGCACGTCTCTTCAGAACATGAATTCCAGTAAACCAGGAAATTTATTTTAGGATAAAAAAAATTTCTGCTAGAAAGGTACATTTATTTGTAGTATAATCCTTTTAGCTCTAGCATGAATCCAAACATTTAAAATGAAATTTATTATTAGTTGAACGCCTAAAATTTTTAAAATTTCCATTATTTAAAATTCCACCTCATAATGTAACCACTCCACTGCTTATATAATATTCTAGCAGGAAAAAATAATACTACTCAAGTATAAGTATAATTTTATAAGGCTAGATTTTTTAGAGTTTTTTTTAATAAATAAAGAATAAGGCTTTTCTTTTATCTTTCGGTGAACTCTCTATAAAATTTCATTTCTCTTCTGTAGTTTACTAGCATTACTGAAAACTAATCACTGGTCTTAGTTTATAAATGTTTATTTTCTCCTTATGTTATAAGTCATAACTCAAAATGAATATTACTTTTATATCAAGCTCATTAGGTATTTAGATATTAAAAAATAAAATATTTAATATATTTTTGGTGCTCAGTGCAGGTCATAATATGTATTATAGGCATTTAACCCCGATATATAAGTATATCCGAGCTATTTACGGGCATATATTAGTCTGTGACCTCTCCAGTGGTCGCAATTTTTGTTTAATCGTTACCAAATTCGACATATAAGCATGTTATGTAAAAGGAAAGATCAAGTTTGTTAACGACTAAAATCTGACCAGGTAGTGGGGTGGGGGTATAGAGGGGGTGAATTTTGAAAACTCTCAATATCTCTGTTGTTATGCATTGGATCGAAAAATTTTATAGAACCAATCTTATTGCGAATTTAATTTTCTATAAATGTTGTTATGTACGATTTCCACGTCTTTATTATAAACCGAAATATATAATATATATATATACATCCTTCCAAGGGACGTGATTTATTTATTAAACGGGCATTGATATTATTATTAGATATCAGTAATCAATAAATTTCATTTACTTTCATAAGTGAAATATATTTAATATGATACTCACACTGAAGGACTTCTACGAACTCAAGAATCGAGAGTTGATCGTTACCAAACTAGGTCTTTAAACGTTTGATATAAAACTAAAGATCATGTTCGTTAATAGCTGAAACCCGATTAGTAGGAGGTGGTTTTAGAGTAGGGAATTTCAAAAATTCCTAATATCTCGGTTATTATGAGTCGGATCGAAGAATTGTATAAAACCAATCTTATTAGAAATGTAATGTTCTATAAATGTTTTTATCTATGTTTTTTTCACTATCTTGATTACTAAAGGAGATATTTGCATGTTAGCAGATTTGCCTTATGGGAAATCAGCTATTGAGGTCGTACTCATGACGAGATTTTCAAAAATTTTCTTCAAATATCCATCGATCCTACCCAGGAAATGACGAAAATGAGGTCCTTTCAATATTATATATATATTTGTCTGTTAACGCTCTAGCGGTCGCAATTTTTGTTTGATCGTTACCAAACTCGATATTTAAACGTTTTATGCAAATAGACAGATCAAGTTCGTTAATGGCTGAAATCGGACTAGTGGGAGGGGGGGGGTTTAGAGGGGGATTTTCTAAAATTCGAAATATCTCAGTTACCATACGTCGGATCAAAACATTGTATAGAACCTATCTTATTCTAAATTAAATATACTATAAATATTGTTCTATACATTTATTCTAAATCTTGAATATTAACCGAGATATTTGCATGTTTATTAAATTTGGACCGATAACGAATGACAGTTTCCCGCCAAAAGCTAGTTCAGCCCTTTGCCGTAACATTTTGGCTCTCGTATGGAGATTTCTCTATTGTATAACTTCACGTGGGAAATCTGATTAGTTTACGCAGCCCCATTTATTTATCATTTATTTTACTCTCTAATTTTGTATATAATATATGATTTTTAATTTTACAGGTAAGTCTTTGGTGATATAAGACAACATTATTCTTCCGCATGGAGTTCGTAAGTTATATTTCATGTAAATTTAATTATGCCTATACCTACATTACTAACTAGGGGCTTGAGGTTATTTTGTCTCCAATAAATGACTTTATATTCCCATTTTATTTTCTGCTTAAAACAAAAACGAAACCTGTGTTATAAGTACAACCTCTATAGCTGAAATCAGCTAAAATAATATCGAACGAATTTTAACTGCTACTAAATGGAATACTAAATACCGCTGTAACAAAACATTCAACTTCTATTTTCGTACTGAGGATAAGTGTAAATAAACAGTCAATACTACAGTACACTCGATCAACTTCCGTCACGCAGGAAGTTTATAGTTTTCCGCCTTGAGTAAATTCCCACTCCTACTCATGTCATATTAACAATAAGCTGTTATATTACGAAGCACTTTATTTGAAGCCTAAATAACAAATATTCTTCTCATTGAACTTTTACGCTTTGAGAGAAAAGCAAATACGTAGCACTCGCATGTGGGAAATCTGCTTAGGTAACGTATCCTCTGTGTGACCTCCTTTTTCAGCATCTCCTAGGCAGGACTGATGGACATTTGTGGACATTTTTCAGGTCTTGAGTACGACCTCAGTAGTTGATTTCCCATAACAAGTGATCAACTCATAAAAAAGATAGAACTTTTTTTTTTCTTTTTTAACGATTCTGTCCGCTGCTTAACATAAATAATGACTCCTCAGGTTTTGTCTGTTAAACATGATTCAATACACAATGTTAGAGAATATTAACATCGAAATGAGGAGGGTTAACACCGTTCCTTGCTAAAATATTACAGTTTAACGACTACAAGAGATGAATTATTATTTTCCCCAGTTCGAGCATGATAGACCCAATATTTTTCCCTTCTACATGGGAGTTTGTTTAAAAGTTGTTTGATTTATATAAGCGAAGCGTCGAAGGGCTAGAGGAAAGATAAGATATAAGGAAGGGATAAATCACAAGTAAGAGGATAAACTTCTACGGCATTTAAGCCTAACCCTTTTTAGAAAATCGTTTCGGTATTCATAAAAATAATGTTAATTACAATAGCCTGTAAATACTGTCTGAAGGGGGCTTCTGAGCAGACAGGGACTGTCCTTTATTCAAAGATTTAAAGAGTAATCTGTGAACAGAGAATGAGACTTGGAAGCGAAGATACTTCATCTGAGAGAAGTAGGAAGCAACAATCTTGAGTTCTCCGTCATGTAATAAACACTAAATCATTAATGTAAATGAGCTACTATAAAATATTTTTAAAAAAGTTCCGTCGCGCAGGGGCTGCGTAAACTAAGCAGATTTCCCACGTTCTCCACGCATTTGTATTTAACCTCAAAATGTAAAAGTTCAATGAGAACAATATTTGGTATTTAGGCGTCAAATAATGCGCTTCATAATATTACAGCTTATTGCTAATATGACATTAGCAGGAGTGAGGTTTTACCGAAGGCCGAAAACTAAAAAATACTAATATCTCGGCTTATAACCAAGATAGTAAAAAAAACAACAAAAAAACATTACAAGTGCATTTATGGAACATTATTAAGGATTTTTGAAATTCACCCTTCTAGACCCACTCCTACTGTTCGGATTTCAGACATTAACGAACTTGATCTTTAGTTTTACATAAAACGTTTAAATATAGAGTTTGTTGACGATCAAACAAATACTGCGACCGCTAGAGCGTTAGCAGACAGATTTATATATAGGTCTATACACACACACACACACACACATAAAACGAGTGTTGTTAATAATTAAATTAAAGTTTTCATATGACATGTTTTGATCCTGCACATAAAAACGTAGATGTTTCGAATTTTCTATTTTATCCTTCTCTGTACAATGGCTTTGCTGGGCAATGAGTACAAAAAAAGGAACCTAACTTGGGATGTCTATCAACTGAAATCCCATTAAAATAAAATTGTAATAAATAAATAAATAACCCCTTATTGCGTTGATGCTCTGAATAATGAGCGAACCTGTTGTCCTTCTGGTTCAATGGCAATGTAGTTGACCAAAATACCGCCACGACTATAGGTCCATCTCTAAGAAATTTTAGATCGTAGAAGTTCTTCATTCTGTGTTAATCACATTGAATATTTTTAATTTATAAAAGTAAATGAAGTTTATTGATTACTACCAGCTAATAATAATTTTATTAATACCCATTTAATAAAAAAACCCTAACCCCTAACCACCCCTAAAAAAAAAAAAAAATCACGTCCCTTGGAAAGATATTCTCAAGATGAGTTTTTGCTTACTTATCCACCCACTCATATTTTTTTTTATTATTTTTAATTTCCTGAATTGTTAATATTCATTGAACATGAAGGCTTTTAATGGAGAATATTTCTGATAATAATAAGTAATAATAATAATTAAATAATAGTTAAACAATGTTGATATAAGTAGAGTAAGTTAATTTTCTCCAAGTCGTTTAGATATCTATGCTCAAACATTTTCTAAAGTTGAAGAGTTGAAGACGGCTCCCATAGGTATTCTCGAGTCTAGCCTGAATAAAACTTTATTCATAACTCTGAGAGCTTTGTTTTATGAATAAGTAGAATATTTACATTTGCCCCATTTAATGTCCACAGAAATGTCTTTTTCCACTAGTTTCACAAAGACAAATTATAAAACTTTCTAGTAGTCAGATAGTTTGAATAGATCTAATAATTCTTTATAAAGGAAGTACAAGCTTCTAGTGAACTATTTTGAATATATGGTCTAATTAAAAAAGTCAACTAGATAAACAATTTGAAGACTAAAAGATAGCAAAAAAAAAGATTGCCTTTCTATTATGAAATGAATATAAAAGAAAAATTTTGTTATTTTAATTTTTACAAAAAAAAAATGTGTAAAACGTGTGTAATAAATATTGAGAATGTACAGTTGAGCGTTATTGCATATATTTTCTTAGGTATTTATCCTCTCATACATGATTACTAATTCCTTTATGTTAAAATTATTCTTCACCCTTTATGAACCATCATATATATATATATGTATATTCAATATACTAATTCACAAGATCTTTGATACTTAATTTACTATTTAATACATTATTTTTGATTTTGGCGGACTTTCAGAAATATTGAAACAGACTTTGATCAATGAGATGTGGAATTAATATTATCTTTTGGCAATAAACCTATTGCAAAGTGAACCCGGATTATTGAACTTTGCATTTTATACATCGCTTCTCGTCTGCTTACTTCAATCTTGAATTACCACCTACTTTTGTCCATCAAAGTAAAATTAAAATATCCATTTAAAGAAATTAAAATAGCGAAATCAGTTCTTTTTCCTGCTAAGGAAATACAAATGTTATTCCTTCTATATTTCTAGCGATCGTGTGGCGTTCTATCACGGGAAAATTATTGACTTCAAATGTATCTAGTGCTCTGTGAATATAAATTACCAAAAAATAATTGGATGATTCCTATTCATCGTCTGTTGAATACAAATGGAGCTTCTGTAGTTCCAACAATCGTCTGGCGTGCTATCACAGGACTACGCTTTGCTTCACAATTAATTTAGTGCCCTTTGAGGATTAATTACTCTAAAACAATTCGATGATTCTTAGTCATCTCCAGACGAGTCCAAATGAGACTTCGGTAATTCAAGCTGTGATCAATGGTCTGAAGTTCTATAAGATTTTGTAATTCGAGCGACCGTCTGGCGTTCTGTCACAGGAAAATGAATTGCTCCAAAACTTATCTAGTGCTCTTTGAGTATACTTCACACGAAAATAATTCGAAGTTCTATAAGCTTCTCTAATTCGGGTGATGGTCTGGCGTTCTATCACAGGAAAATGACTTGCTCCAAAACTTATCTAGTGCTCTTTGAGTATACTTCACACGAAAATAATTTGATGATTTTCAATCATCGTCAGACGAGTACAATTGGAGCTTTTGTGTACTTCGATCTGTGATCGATCGTCTACCGTTCTATCACAGGACAATGTCTTGCTCCAAAACATATCTAGTGTTCTTTGAGTATAAGTTAAAATATTTCGATTATTTTTATTCATCGTCAGACGAGTGAAAATGAGACTTCAGTAATTCGATCTATGATCTATCCTGTGGCGTTCTGTCACAGGATAATCCCTTGCTCCAAAATGTATCTAGTAGATAGTAGTAGATTAGGTTATAATTCATGTGTAAATAATTCGGTCATTCCTATTCATGGTCGAATCTTGTTCAGGCGACATCAAAATGCATCGCCGACGACGATTTATACACTCAGGTGACGCACTTAGATCCGGCCGACGATCAACTTAAATAAGACGAAGATTGGGTTAGAACGACTGTCGAAGGTATGGCGGACCTCACAGGGTAGATTCAATCAGGTGATTCCTCTCCTCCTAATCAAATCCCGGGTAAACTAGGCAGATTCCATTTCAGATTGTATAGCCAAGGATGGGATTGTCTGCCCTCGGGGGCTGTTTCTCAGGGCGCTCCGGTTTATAGCGCCCTCATCTCCCATCTCTTAGAATTAGAAACAGGTGGAGTTAAGGGACCTGATTAAAATTCACAATAGTTTCTAATTATCAACTGTTACAGGAAGGGGCTGTTACAGAGGGGCTCAACTATAATTGACTTACCTTGTTGTAAAAAAAAAAATAAATGTTTAATTATCATCTACAGAGTTTTCAGATCCAGGCACATTCTTTGTTTGAGAGGCAAGAATAAAGCCCTTGAGTATTTTACCTTTATGTTTTAGAGCAGTTTCTCTTCCTTCCTTGTCAAAGAAATTACTATTGATTAGTAATTTCACACTCTCCTCGAGCTAATAATGTCGCTTTGAAATTACAAATAAGTATTGAAAAGTTAATTATTAACGTCAGCTTTGTGCTACTATGTCTGATTGGGAAGGTTTATCTCCAGATTACCACCCTTTACTAACCAGGTTAGGATTAAGGATTTTATTTAATGAGTTCGCCACTAAATAAATACCTATTGCCCAGGCGAGTCTCGGAACTCATCACTTTTGGTTTTCCATGTGAGATCAAAACCAACGTGTTAACTCAATTGACAAACCTGAGCCCCAGATCTCTGTTTGACGTTTTTATTTCTAATAAAGAAGTTTTAATAATTGTTGTGGAGGCCAAGAATTGACAGGTAAAACCAATTGAAAATATAAACTGACACCTGTCACCTGTATAAGACAATTTAGTTATTAGTAACATACCAACTCATGTTCAATGCTGCTAAAATAATACCCTAAAAAAGATAAGTGTCCTATTAACACATTATACGGGTTCAAAAACGTAAAAAAAAAAATTAAATAAATAGGCATTTTAAATATAATAAAAAATAGAATTTAAAACTTTATAGTATAGGAGAAAGGTTTTATAAACTGGTAGTCTTCCCACCAAGTTCTTTATGTAACGTAAACTGAGACGGAGGTAACGTATATCACTTGCAAATGAAATAATTGTAAATTACATATTTTTAGCAGATTTCCCTCAAGGGAAATCAGCTATTGAGGTTAAACTCATTTCGTGATTTTCGAAATATTTCTTCAAATTTCCATAGTTTTACCTAGTAGAAGACGAAAATATGGGCCTTTCAAAGTTATATATATAATTGCGTTAATGTTTTCGACCAGGTTATATTTATATATGGTGTTGTTATTCTTTTTGGAGTTTTGTTCAACATAAGAAAAGTTTAAATATAACATAAAAATAATTGTAATTTAATATAATATAACAATAATTATAATAGTACATAACAATAACTGTTGTAACATAATATAAGTGGCAATAACATAATAGTCATTACTCAATATGTAGATAGCTTAAACAAAATATAGCAGTAATTTTAATAACACATAACAATAACAGCTGTAATATAAAAACACACTAACTTTCATACAACATGAAAATAGCTATAAAAAAAAATATAACAATATTGGTAAAAACACATAACAATAGTTCTAACATAATATAACATCTGCAGTACAATAATTATAATATAGTTCAACAAACAAAGACAATATACTATTGATATACAAAACATAAGGCTGTGACACTGCTGTGTAAACAAAACAAGGGAGGTTACTATAACCCTAGTCCTAAGTGCAATAGTTATGTGTAATAGTTTTTAGGTATCTTTAGCTTTGGTAAGTAATAATAGAAAACACACCCCTTTTACAGTCTAGTTTAATAACAAAATGCAATATTATATAGTAGTGCCTGTAATTTTACAGGCTTGAAGAAGAGAAAATAAAGATCCTCGAAATATCGGCATAAATTAAGCTTTTTCACTAACATTGTCTAAAACTCCAAAAAGAATAAAAACATTTATCAAACACACACACACACACACACACACACACATTTATATATATATATATATATATATATATATATATATATATATATATATATATATAGAGAGAGAGAGAGAGAGAGAGAGAGAGAGAGAGAGAGAGAGAGAGATCTATACATTTGTCTGTTGCAGCTCAAGCGGTCGCAATTTCGGTTTAATCGTTACAAAACTCGATACTTAATCGTTTTATGTAAAAAAAACAAATATCAGGTTCGTCAATGGCTGAAATCCGACAAATGGGTTGGGGGTTTAGGAAGGAGGAATTTCAGAAATTCATAATATCTCTGTTATTATACTTCAGACCAATAAACTGTATATATCCAATCTTATTGCAAATGTAACGTTCTATAAATTTTGTAATGTACGTACTTTCACTATCTTGATTATTAACCGAGATATTTGCATTTAATAGATTTCGTCCTTCAGTAATCCCTCCAACCTACTCCTACTCATGTCATATTAACAATAAGGTGTTATATTGCGAAGCACGTTATTTGGAGCGAAAATATTGTTCTAATTGAAATTTTATACACACTTGGAAAATCTGCTTAGTTACGCAATCTCTGCGTGACAGACTTTTTGTTGAGAGGAAATAGGCTCATGACACTTAATTAAATTAATTAGCTAAAGATACGAAGTAACAGCGAAATTGAATAATTCCTAAGTCAAAAGCATGTTTACAAATTTTGGCGGTAAGTGGTTAAGACGTCAGCTTTAGGGAGTCCATACGTTTGCCCCCGCTCGTCCATATTAACCTTTTACCGGCCCTCTTACAAATTCACACAAAGGGAAGTAGGTAGCCTTAGGACGCACTATAATAAAAGGGAGGCCGGAGGAAATAAGTTCGAAAAGCAAACTGGGTTAGGGAGAAAATAAAACGGGAGGGGACACAAAGGGAGCCGACGTAGAGGGCCCCGCTGCTGATTCATTCAGTGAAAGGGGTTGAATGAATATTAGAGAAGGGGTGGGGGAGGCATTTCCCCTACTACACCTTATTTACTACCAGGCTAGTCTCCCTCTTCTACTACCATCTGACTATTTTCCCCTAGTCCTCAAATTCCTTTTTACACTCCCTTCTCTCTATGAAATAACCTAAGGGCTTCTTAAGGGATCCGGCTCACTTATTAACCTTTTCCTTAATAGTAAAATAAAATAAAACAAAAACAAAAAGATGTTTCACACATGAACTGCATATGGCAAGCACAGTAATCGTGTAAATACAGTGCAATCTAAAAAAAAGAAGACTCAATTTTACATATTATTGCATTATTACTAAGCCACCCTTACAGTAAATTTAATTATTTATTAACGCCCACTTTTTGCAACTAAGGCTAATTGGGACGAGTTTACCTACAGAGTTTAAGCTACAGGTTACCACCCCATTCTAGCCAGGGTGGGACTAAGGATTTTATTTAATGAATTCCGTCACTAAATAAATTCCTATTGCCCAGGCGGGAATCGAACTCGCCAAGGTCAACCCTTTAATTTACATGGCTAACCTGAGCTGAGCCCCCACCTTTACAATAGATAAATCTACAAACTGTTAACACTTAACACCACCGTGAATTTTAAGTGAATAAATACAAAGAGTAATGAGAAATCTTTCAGTCAATTTTAATAAACTTCCAACAGAAAGCGCCTGAAAAGTAAACAAAAAGGTCAGTCAACATCTCAGAGCTGAACAGATAGACAAAAAAACAAATAAATATTCTTCACCCGAAAGAAAACAATTACTAAAATATATCAGAATATAAGATATTAATTTTATTTAAAACCATTTACTATGACTAGTACTGTAATTTATAATAATCACTGAAATTGAAGTAGTCCAAATACGTAAGACGGGAGGAGGGAGTGGGCCAACAGAGCATATTTTCAACTACCTCGTATAATAAAGGTCTCTTGAAAACAATAATTGGTATTTATGCTTCGAATAAAGTGGTTTGTTATATAACAGAGTATTGTTTATGTGACCTGAGTTGGAGTAGGGTTTGACAGAAAACTGAAAAATGCAAATATCTCGGTTAATATTCAAGGTAGTGAATAAATGTATAT
Organism: Riptortus pedestris; assembly: GCA_019009955.1. Classification (NCBI taxonomy): domain Eukaryota; kingdom Metazoa; phylum Arthropoda; class Insecta; order Hemiptera; family Alydidae; genus Riptortus; species Riptortus pedestris. The sequence continues at coordinate 128,271,092 of CM032230.1, read as the reverse complement.
GACAATATTTATAGTGTATTTAATTTGCAATAAGATTGGTTCTATACAATTATCGATCCTACGAATAGTAACGAAGATGTTTCTAAAACACCCCTTTAGCCACCCCTCCCACTGGTTCGATTTTAGTCACTAATGAACATAATCTTCATTTTTACATTAAATGTTTAAATATCGAGTTTGGTAACACTGTAACAAAAATTGCGACCGCTAGAGCGTTTTTGAGAGGACCTCTTTTTCGTTATCTCCCTGGTAGGATCGATGGACATTTGAACAATGTGTGTGGAGTTACACTTCCTACGAGTTCCTACATATTAACAAGTGTGCCGATCTAATGTACAGCCTCATCGCCGAAATGTCTTTATCCCCCTAGAGGCAATTACTTGGCTCAGCGTCCTTCTTGTTTAATGCATTGCAGCAGTTTGTATCGAGAGCCACAACAGGTGGCCAACCTGGTGTTTTGGTATTGTTCTGTCTGGTAGCAGCCCTGGTCGGTAGCAGCAGAGAGCAGATTTATTGCTTTATTGGTCTACCGGCCTCAATATTGGAGACAAAGTGAATTTTACTGCCTCTTGGCCTCCCCCTTTTCCTGCGGTACAACTCCCTTTATGCCCCTCCGACGAGCGAAGGTATTGCTCTGAAGCGAATCATGCATCGTAAACCAATGCCCTGATATTTCGTACTTTATTATCCTCGGATTATGATATGTCGTATATAGTAGTTCAAATGCCGCTTCCGCAACATTTTTTTTTTTTTTTTTTGGTTTTTACATCTTATCGTATGCTGCAAAAATGCCTTCGTTAAAACGACAGTAAATGGACGAATACTGGGATCATGGGTTTCAATTTATGGGAGCATACGACTCTACATTAAATTCTACTAAAAACTGAAACGTTCAGAACGGAATATATAGTCTTACTGAATGATCTCGGAATCTTACACGAACCATTCCATAATTGTCATTCTTCTGACTATCTCTGTATATTTTTCACGTATCAGTTGGTATTAAAAGCGACTTACATTCTCCCTAAAAACGAGAGGGCACTGCAGTCCGGGGTTCTCCTGTTTGGCAACCCTATAAAAGTCCGCCACGCA